>CM046037.1:21732438-21822806 GCA_025215565.1 Flaveria ramosissima | reverse complement strand
GCCTGCTCGATTTTGGTCGCAGTGGGCTATGGAGTCAAGATGGCTGGTGGCTGTTGTAACACCCGGAAATTTCCTTTGTAGCCGACGAGAGAAGAAAAAAGAAATAAAGTCCAAAGTCGAGGGACCAAACCCGCCAACGAGAGAAACTTCGATGCAAGGGAGTATAAAAGGGAGGAGGCACTCCCATTCTCCCCATTTTTCAGCCAAGAGAGGAGAAGAGAGAAAGAAGAGAAAAGAGAGGAAGTGTTGGCCCGGGTTGGTTCGAGTAGCCAAAATCGACGAGGAGCGAGTCAAATCGAAGCTCTACTCGACGGGATCGTTAAGGTGAGTTCTAGGACCCCTCTTTTACACGTTTTCAACTGATTTTGGGGCTGGAACACGTCCAAAACCTATTTTCGAGTTTTTGGGTGAAGACCCGGTTTGATGTATGTATGTATGTGTATGATGCGTTAGAGGCTCGATTTCTTGCTTGGTTATGCTTGTATGAGGTCATGGTATGTTTCCCTAACCTTTAGAAGGGTTGATTTGAGCTTAAAAGAGGTTTGGAAAGGGTTGGAGGTCGAAAACCCGCGGCTGCAGTCGACCTAACTGCACTCTGCACCAGCTAGGGCTAGGCGACCGACTGGGAGGGCGATTGGAGGCCATTCGGCCGATTGAAGTGCGACTGAGGTCCATACGCACGTTTGCTATGCGACTGAGGTCCATACGCATGATGGTCATGCGATTGGAGTTCATGTGCTTGAGAGCCATGCGATTGAGGGATGGTGCGACTGAGGTTCATTCGCACGGAGGTTATGCGACTGAAGTCCATGCGCCTGGAGGCCATGCGACTGAGGTTCATTCGCATGAAGAGTATGCGACTGAAGCCCATACGCCTGAAGTCATGCGACTGGAGGCCATACGCATGAAAGCTATGCGACTGGGAGTCCTTCGCATAGAGGTCCATTCGCCCATAGTCCATTCGCATAGGGTCCATTCGCATAGATGCCCATTCGCCTAAGTGTTCAGAAATGATAACCGAGATGGAATTCCTCGGCGATGTGAAGGGCATGGACGGTATAAGGTAACGCAGGATGATGAGATTATGATGATAATGTTGATGGAGATGATGGTAATATGCATGATGTTATGTGTTATGTTAGGCACGGCGGTGCGTGTGATGCGTAGTATGTATGATGTGCGTGATGTGATTTATGATTGATGCGTATGTATGATGATGTTGTATGTTATGTTTATGTTCCTTGCTTGGTATGTTTATCTTTCTATGGCTTTGCGTTGAACGTTAATGAATGTAAAGAAAGTATTATGTAACGTAAAATGGAAGATAATGAAAAGAGGAACGTAATGAATAAATGCATGCATTAATGAGTGAATGAATGAATGACTTAATGAATGAACGAATGAAAGGCTTGCAAGCATATGTATGAGGTGAGCGACTCTGTGTCGCAAAAGACTCGGAAGAGGTTCTTGTTGCGTACTCCGGTACTTGTGCCAGTCTTCGGACATGAGTCGGGGGTTTGTGAGCAGGCCCCGGTGCAGTATCAGTCTCTCGGACATGAGTCGGGAGTATTGCATATGATGAAAGGGACGGATGATGAGATCCGTGCCGCGTATCCCGGTACTGTGTCAGTCTTCGGACATGAGTCGGGGGTTTGTTTATCAGGCCCCGGCACAGTATCAGTCTTCGGACATGAGTCGGGGATAGTGCATGAGACGAGATGATGAGGTGAGCAACTTTGTGTTGCAACAGACTCGGATGGAGTTCAATCCCTGTGATTGACTCATATGGGATCTTTGTCGCGTATCCCGGTGTTGTGTCAGTCTTCGGACATGAGTCGGGGATTTGTGAGCGGGTCCCGGCGCAACATCAGCTTTCAAGCATGAGTCGGGGATATTGCATGAGACAAGATTCGAGTAATGAAGAGAAATGAGCAATTAATGAATGAAAGAATGAATGCATGAAATGAACGTTAACGAATGATTCTAATAATGTATGAAATGGGATCCTTGTCATTCGACCTCAGTAATCATGGCTGTGTGCCGCGAAGAGGGTAAAGTCTGACAGGGTCTAGGAATGAAGTGAAAGATAATGATGTATGATGAATCATGAATGTAATGAACGTAATGATGAAGATAATAATGTTATTATCTGTATGTACGTATGATGTGTGAACGCATGTATGTAACGGATGTTTTTATAAAAAAGTAAAGAAGGTTTTACGAAAGAAAAGTAAGTTTTATTATAAAACTAGAACTCACTCAGCAACGCTGACTTTGATGTGTTTCCAGTTGGCAGGTATGTGTTGCTGAGGATGGCACGGGGCGGCTACTCAGCGTATTTTGGATGGCATCTTTATGTTTAATGTCTTTGTAATAAATGTAACATGATAATGTTAAAGGAACGATTGTACTGATATGCAAAAGTATTTTGATGAGATGAAATTATGTTTTAATGTTTCCGCTGCAACTATTTATGAAAGGAAAAATGTAATGTATGTTTTATGTGCGATGAATGACCAACTGTAAGCGTCCCGGGAACGGGCCTTACAGCTGTGGGCGCGGTGGCTTTGGTCGCGGTGGATGTGGTCGCGTGGGGGCTGTGGTCGTGGGCTGTGGTCATGGGGGGCTGGTCGCAGTGGGCTGTGGAGTCATGATGGCCGGTGGTTATGGACGCGGTGGCTTTGGTTGCAGTGGATGTAGTCACGGGGGGCTGTGGTCGCGGGGGGTTGGTCGTAGTGGCTATTGAGTCACGATGGCAGGTGGTTGTGGTTGCGGTGGGTGTGTGGCTGCAGCAGCTGGTTTGAAGTTTAAGTGCTGAAATGCTGAATTGAGAAATGGAGAAGATGAAGACAATTAGGGTTTGACACTATTTTGGGATTTGGGTTCTTTTGATAACGAGACTTTGGCGTTTTTTATTATGGGATGGCACTAGTAGTAAAATTATTATAGTAATAATAATAATAATAAGAAGAATAATAATAATAATAATAATAATAATAATAATAATAATAATAATAATAATAATAATAATAATAATAATAATAATAATAATAGTATATTATATATATATATATATAATATGTTATATATTTCTATATTCGAGCCACGAGCCTAGCCAATAAGCTGAGCCACGAGCCGAGCCAGGAGCCAAACCACCCCTAGCTCGGGTTCGGCTCGTTTAGAAATCAAGCTGGCTCGGCTCGGCTCGTTTTGACACGAGCTTTTTCGGACTGAGCTTTTTTCGAGTGAACTTCGAACGAACTTCAAGCCACGGACATTTTGAACGGCCCTAATCCGATGCCCGTGATCTTTTTATTTAAGTATTATTTGTAGTGACTCTTATGGATCACAAGTACAACAATTACTATGGAAGATACCATTTTAATCACCATGAGGGAGTCTGATGTGAGATTTATGGAGGACCTCATTACACACCTGATTGTTACCATTTTCAGGGGTACCTCATAGATTATTAGAAAAGCCACATCCTTACTCTTACTCATAAACATTTGAGGAGTCTACCATAACGTCATTCCAAATTGAACCCCGTCCATCATTATATGAGTTGCTACAACAGGAATTAATATGTTTTCACAACCTACCAACGGTTGTAATCAAGACAAGGTTAAGCAACAAGAAAGTAATGCTATCGAACTCGCAGAACAACGCCGTCGATTAGACGCAGTAAGTGTTGAACTTAATAAGATATATGTCCACCTTCTACAAGAGAGTTCATCTTGCAGTACGGATCAGAGCACCAAATTAGAGCAGGAGGATGAAAGTGAAGTCAACCATGTTTTATATTTTGATGTGTTACGACATGAATCAGAACTTGAGACGATAATGGATGAAGCACAAGTCCATCCTCCAGTTCAAAGTGGATTCAAAATTGATGAGCCACAATTACGTTATCCCCGTGTGTTGACCAATGACGAGCAAGAGGTCAAGGAACCGCAAAGGAAAGAACAACGAGAGGAGGTCATGGATGAGATGGAAGTGGTTCTTCCCAGTCTCACTGATTGGAAAACCACAAACCACAGTATCCCATCTTGGGAGGACGAGTTTGGAGATAAATTGGTAAGCATACCTTTTGTTGAAGGGAAAATAGGATGGTTCGACGTGTTTAGCGACCTTGATGATTTAGAAGCACTACTTTATGGGAAGCCAACCATGGTGATCAAAGAAGAACCACACCAAAAAGAAGATTTGCAAGCGGATGGGTTCACCAACGAACCAATGACCATGGTGATACTCGATCCTCATATTTGCACCAAAGATAGCTGGCTCGTGATTGAGCATTATGATGATTCATCACATGAATCAAATGAATCACGAGAGAGGGCAAACTACTTCACGAAACAACAAACGATGAAAATGTGACATCCTTGCAATAAAAATCGCAAATCAATAACATATTATCAGGATGATCACCTCCTTAATTACATATGTTGTATCATTTTTGGTCCGAGAAAATACAAGTGTTGGTCGCACGACCTGTTTGCATCGTATTCGTGTTTACCATTGGTTTCCTTATTAATCGCTGGTGAATGCACTAAATAAAATAGGATGTATAAGTTTTCAAATATCATAAGTCACCCGTTTGTTAATTTGTTCAATTACTCGTCCTAGAATGTTTTGCATGTAGGGTCGAGTCAAGCTAATTACTCATTAATAAACAAGCGTTTCCGGGAGGCAACCTGAGGTTTTGTAAGTCTTTCGTACTTATTTGCTTTTGTGTATTTATTTAGTTAGCTTTATTTTTGTTTTCAGTTAAGATCGATGTTGAAGTATGATTTATCTTGAGAATGGATGGTTTTGGTTGGAATATTAATGCGTAGAATTGTTTACCGGATGTTTGAGAATTTGTTGGGCATGTTTTCATGGATTTCTTCCGGGGAATTTTCTATTTCACCTTCTCCCCCTCCCTATTTGTTTTTTTTGCATTACATGTCCATATATTGGTACATTGAGGGCAATGTACGTTTCAAGTGTGGGGATATTTGGGTTTTTGTAAACTTTGCAAATCTTTTACATGTATCTCACTGCACCTTATAACAATCTCATTTTTGACAAATTTTTTTAAAAGTTTGAATAAATGGCATTCATTTATATTTATTTTAGATATTCAAACATGATTGAATTTTTAATATCACAGAATTAAGAGAAACCTTGTGAATTATGATAACATGTTACGGATATTTAAAGAGCATTACAAGTTGAATATAATATTTATGCGTGAGTTTGAACCTTACATTTATCCCTCCATTTCGGTAAGCTTATTTGGGCCTTTATCAGGTGAGATCATATAAACTAGTGTTTGCTCACATTTTTGTTGACTGTTGAGTGTGCCAAATGTGTTTTCACGTGAGAACTTGCCTAGGATATGCATTTCAAGACCATAAACTGAGTATTGCATGAAAATGACAGAGGCATTAAGAATACCTATCTTATTAGCCATTTTTTTCTTTTACTTCACCCAATTGTTACTATTAGTCATCATGTTGATCAGTTTTCCCTTTTTTTGTTATTACACACATCATTAGTCACTTAGCCAAATTAACCTTTTTTTGTCTTTTAAACCCTCGTGATAAAATTCCGGTTATTTCTAGTTGTCTAAATTTTGGCATCGAATTTGTTAATGTTTATTTGTTTTAATTAGTCGTCCATTGTTCTATGAAAAAGAGAGAAAAATAAAAATATGTAAAAAAGAAAATAAAAAGAAAGAAAAAAGAGAAAAAAATATTACATTGTTATATTATGTTGTTTAGAATAAGAATAAATAAATGTGAGTTATTTGAATCATAAAAAAGAACAAATTTCATGCATAGCTCACGTTTAGTAGATTTGTATTAGTTTAGTTATATTAAATCATGTTTACGTATTAGTGTAATGTATTATACTTAGCATCTAGATTTCCCGAATTTTACCAAAAATTCCATACCCTTTTTACCCAAGTCCCGTTACAACCCGTTTAAAGTTCTCGTGCTTTATGCATTTTCTTATGTCAATTGGTGTAGATTTGACCCCTTTGCAAGCTTATTACTATGTTTGTATCATTGGTTGGCATTGAGTGATTTACTTATACACTTATACATATAAATAATCGAGTGTTGAGTGGTTTTTGTGAGAAGTTTACACTCATGCATAAAAGAAATTTCGTAGGCATGTGATGCTCATTTGAATATTACTAGTATTTTTGAAAAGAGCAAGCTTAAAACACTCGGTTTCTTCTTATGAATGTGCCATGTTTGATAGTTAATTATGAGTTTGGATCTTCATTTAACAAATGATTTGCCTCTCAACGTCTTTTATGTCAATGGAATTACTTTTGTTAAATGGTTGCATGAGAGTTTGCTTGAGGACAAACAAAGTTCAAGTGTGGGGATGTTTGATATGCTAATAATTATATATGTTTACAATATATATTTCTTTGCATTTTTAGTCATTTTTTGATATACAAAATTCATAACTTAGACAGTTATTTATGTTTTATTTGAATTTTGTAGTTATCGGATGAAGCTCAGCGATTTTTGTGAAGAAAACCCAAGATTTGAAGAAGTTCAAGAAGAAAAATGCTTCTCATATGACCATATTGATCCTGAATATGCTCATATAAGCTGTCAAACTCTAAATAATTTATTTTTTAAGCTGAATATGGTCATATCGCTTCAGATATGGCCATATTCGAGCATAAAATGGGTTTATAACCCTACTAAACCTTATTTCCAATAAAACTTTTATTTCTTTCAAAATCCTAGCCTCCCTCAAACCCTTAGGTGCTTTTGAGCATTTATCAAGAGTTTTTGGGAGATGTAAAGGCCACTAAAGATTTCATACTTTCAAGAAGGATCTAACATCATCCACCCCATTTCCACCCAATATTTGTTTGACTTCCTCTAGATCTACTATGAGTTATTCCATGTTCTTAAATTTGGGTGTGTTTTTTGTAAACCTTATGGGCTAAACTCTTATTATCACTTGGATTAGATGAAACTTAGCATGATTTAACGACTTGTACATGATTCTTGGTGTTGTTAATGTTAATGTCATGATGAAACTTGATTATTATTCAATGATTATGTGTATTTGTTCTAGTTTGATGAAATGTTCAACCTTGAGGGTGTTGTAAGCATCTTATGCTGAAAAACCTCATGTTCTTACAAGATTTATGCATATGATTACATCTTTTGTATGTAATTTTATGACATTTGACTAGGAATGGTGAATGAAGTTTGGAGGTTTAGTAAAATTGGGTAAATATGCATCTTATGCTTATGTTTGAGAAAACCATGGTGTATGTCATGAATCTCTCTTGTCATTGATTATGAATTGATTTTGTAATCGTGGCTTGATGTTCCTGAGTTGAAGGATAGTTATAGTTTTGTCTATTTTACGCCAGTTGAGGTGGTTGTCATGTGTTTATCGTGTTAACTTTTCAAAAATTTGTGAAATTAGGTAACCCTAACAAGAGTTTAATTCATTTTTGACAATGATATAAGTGTATCATTAGTTCTTCATGGCATAACTTTAAGTGGCTATTGTGTGTTTATCTTTCTAGCTTTCCGAATGGTTATATGTCTAGATATCTCTGACGGGGGTTTAGGCTACTTCCATATATAATGTGTAAAAAAATGGTCTCACACCCTCGAGTCTATGGCTATTGTTAATTCTATGCTAAGTGGAATCAAAATCCTAGTGGTATCTTTAATTGATTGTATATCTTCGTCTTTACTTCCTTAATTTCTTAGTTTATGATATGTTAATATTTATCATGTTAGTAATATATATTCACCCGTATTTGGGTAATTTTTGGTTGAAACTCATTTATTAGTCACTTATTTATGTTATAATTGAACATTGTAGTGCCCGGTGAAAACTTGGTGAATTTTGTGAAAAGTGATCAAGATTTGAAGAAGCTTATAAGGAAAAACTTACTGTCACAGTTGTGTTCAATTTGAACACAATTGTGTTAGTCTAATTGGTCAGTATGTTATCTGATAGCCAATATAACTGTGTTCTGAAGACACAATTGTGTTCGGACTAGTTACGGGTTTTATACCCAATTACCCCCATTTAGAACATATCCGCTTTTTCATACAAACCCTAGTTCTCTTAAGTCTTTTAGGTGATTTGGGCTGATCTTTGAAGATTGAAGACCAAGATTAAAGAGCGAGCACTTTCAAGAGAGATTCATCATCACACAACCCACCTCTACTCATTTTGGTTTTAAAACCTCTAGATCCACCATGTTTTCTTCTATTTCTATGAGTTTGGTTGGGGTTTTTGTAAGCCCCATGGGCTAAATACTCTTTATCACTTAGATTAGATGAAGCTTAGCATACTTTGACATGTTGTATGAAACTTTGGTGATGATTAGGTCAATATTATTACAAGGCTATAAATGTTCTTCAATGATTGTGTATACTTGTTGAAATTGATGAAATGATGAATCTTGAGGGTGTTATAATCACATATTGTTGGAAAGCTTTATGTTTTAGAACATTTATTCATGAAATGCATACATTAGTGTGTGGTTTATGGCATTTGACTAGGAATGGTAAATGATGGTAGATTATTTAGTCAAGTTGAACAAGTGTGCATCCTTATACATGTGTTTGTGAAAACCATTGTGTTTGTTATGAATATCCCCTAACTTTGTTTATGTATAACTATAGATAAGGTGTAAATTTATGGTTCGTATATTCGTGTTAGGACATTCATAAATTGAAGGATTTACATAGCTATTGTTACATTACGTGAACTGAGGTGGTTACCATGTGTTCATAGTTAGCTTTCCATAGATTTGTGGGTTTGGTATCCTTGACGGAAGTCCAAACCATCTTTAACATTGGCATAATATTATCATTGGTTCTTTATGGCATAACTTTAGGTGGCTATTATGTGTTTATCATTCTAACTTTCCAAAGAGTTATATAATTAGATAACCTTGACACGAGTCTAGTTTATATCCATGTTTCATGTGTAGAAAATGACCTCACCATAGGTTCATGCATGTTGTCATTGTTTTTCTAAGTGGATTCGAAGTCTAAGTGATATCTTCCTCTAATTGATTATCTTTATCTTTGTTTACTTTCTTCAATTAGATTAATTGTTAGTTAATTTTGTTAATCATAATATTCACAGATCATTTTTCTTTGGCTAGATAATGATAAAGATTTAGTATCAGAAGCTCTCATATCCACGGATCGATACTTGGTTCTTACCAAAAGCTATACTACTACCCCAAAGGTACACTTGCCTATTGTGTGTGTAGTTAGTCATAAGGTGAAAGTCATTTTATAATTTTAAAGCTTAATTGTGTAAAATCCATTGTTAAAGTATATACATCAAAACACACATCAGTTTAATTTGATAATCATTTTGATTAATTATAATATTCACATATCCAAACTCAATTGATCGGTTGAATAGTGATGATGATTTAAGGTTACATTTAGTTGCCTTATTCTCAAGCTACGTATATGTAACCCTAGTTACATAACAAGTCTTCATCTTCTTTCTTTCATCACATCTATGGCGGAAATTTAACGAATGTACTCGTGAACATATCCATCGATTGAGTTTATTAAGAACCAATTCAATAATCGCTAACCTTGAACTTGATTTCATCTTCATCGACGCCTTACTCTTTGATTTCTTAATAAACCATGCGACCTCTGACTTAATTTCATCATCATCACTAACTTTCGACTTTGATTTCTTGACATACCATTCGCATGGTCGATGAATTGGTCAAGAATCCAATGGGTTGATGAAGTAGGTTTTTCAAACACTCTGTAAATTAGTTTGTTCAATCATGGAGAAAAATATGGAATTTAGTCAACAATGAGTATTTACTAAAAATAAATTACGTAGAAAATTACTAAAACACCCTTTGAATATAATAAATATAAATATGTAATGAAAATAATGATTGGCTAGGATTGGTTTCTTAGTTTTCACAAAACTACTTGGTTTTCTTAGGATACCTCGCCCATACATACACACACACACACCACACACATATAGATATATATATATAGATATATATATAATATAATATATATATATAATATATATAGATATATATATATATATATATATATATATATATATTATATATATATATATATATATATATATATATATAATATATATATATATATATATAATATATATATATATATAATATGTAGGGGATAGTTTTGAGAAAACTAATAGTTATGTGAAAATCAAAGAAAACCATAGAAACCAATAACATAATTCATAATTTTTTATATTATTTTAGCTGTTAAAAGGTTATTTAATCATTTTTTATATATATGTTGAACATAAATACGAGGATGAAGAGTCTTACGTATATGTAACACTATTTCGAATGAAAAAATGGTTACATATACGTAACCAATTTATGACGTGTATGTAAAACCATGCTAAGATTTTTCATTTGATCCATACCCTTATTTATATACTCCTACACACAAATATAAAAGGTGGTGATAAAAAAATTTATTAGTTATGTGACTAGTTTCATTAGTTTTCTCTAGTTTCACATAACTTTCTTAGGATCCCTCCTGTATGTATGTATGTATGTATGTATGTATGTATGTATGTATGTATGTATGTATGTATGTATGTATGTATGTATGTATGTATGTATGTATGTATGTACGTATGTATGTACGTATGTATGTACGTATGTATGTACGTATGTATGTACGTATGTATGTACGTACGTACGTACGTACGTAGTATGTTTGTATGTATGTATGTATGTATGTATGTATGTATGTATGTATGTATGTATGTGTGTATGTATGTGTGTACGTACGTACGTACGTACGTATGTATGTAATCCCTTTATGAATAAGCCTAGTCAGCTTTCTTTGTTATTAAGTTACCATTGAGGATCATATATCAAAAGCAATGCAATGATGTGTTACTTTTTGGGCATGTTGGTCAACCATAAAAATTAGACTTATTACATGGGTGATTTTTTGGTTAGGTCTGATTTCACTTTTGTTCCTTAACTCTCTAAAATTACAACGTTGATCCAAAACTTAGCACAAATGTAACAATGATGGTCCCTAAAATGGATAGACGTTAACTTTTGTTGTTAAATTTTCTTGAATGACCAAAATACCCCTGCACCCAATTTCTCTTTCACCAGTCACCATTTTTAGCCGCCGCCCCCTTATCGTCGGCGACTCACCTTCCACCATAGGTGACTCGCCTCTATCCCACCTCACTTCATCTTCACCACCACCTCACTAGAAAGTTGACCACCACTTCATCTTCACAACCACAAACACCCATCGAAGGTTATGGAGGTGGTGGTTGAAGGTTGAAGGTGGTGCACTTTGTGCTAGTGGTGGTGGTTGAAAGTGGTGCTGGTGGTTGAAGGAGGTGTTGGTGGTGACAGTGGTTGAAGGTGGTGGTAGAAGGCGGAGGCTTTGATAGTGGTAGGAGATAGTAGTAGAGATGGTGAAGAAGAAAGGGAGAAGGGGTTTTGGTGTGGTGGGCAAGGGTAATTTGTCATTTCACACACACTTAACAACAAAAGTTAACGTTCATTCATTTTAGTAACTATCATTGTTACGTTTGTGCAAAGTTTTGGACCAACCTTGCTATTTTAGAGAGTTAGGCAGCAAAGTTAAATCAGGCCTAATCACATGGACCACATGTGTAATTACGTCTAAAGAATATTTATTAGAATCAAAGTCAATATCAACTGATCAAACTTTTTATCGATATTGTTATGCTCTTTTGGGATATAAAGGTTGGGTTTTTACAAAATGAAAGGAATTGGGTTTAAATATCCACGGGTGTTTGTTTTTTTTTTTTCAATAAATGTACATGAAAGATTCAATAGCAATGGTTGATTTTCTAACCAACAGTTTGTGCTTTTACGCTTCTAAATTGAAACTAATGTTGGTTGTATCAAACTAATGTTCAGTCCTAAATTCCCAGATTGTTACCTTGATTGTTACTTGGCCTTCAGATTGTTAAACTGTAAGATTCATTGCTCTTTGGGATAGGCTTTGGTCTTTCCTACAATGATTGTAATGCCCCTAATAGTAAACTAATCAATCTGATACGATTTAATCAATTGGAATCTTTGAAAGCAAATACTACAATGAGGGACCGAATATGTAGAAATATGGGTACACGTACTAAATAGTTTGCCTCAATCTACATTTACCATTTGTGTAATTTACCATTTCCAAAAACGTTTAAAAGGGATACACATAAATTTTAGAAAATGAAATTCATTATATCAGTTTTGCCAACAAACAAATAATAGATGTTTTTATCTTGTCACTTTTATCTATATAAACTAGCATAACTAAAAGAGAAATCAATATGGTTCTTTTTGATGTTATTTTCTTAGTATATTTTTGTGTTCTTGAGAACTTGTTACTTGTAAATTCATTGTATGTGTTAGCACCTTATGTTCTAGTAGTTTGGGTCATGCAAAAACTCAAATTACCTAGGTAGCTACTAACTATACTAAGTCAGGATTATATCCATGAAGAGTATATGGTTAGTATTACGTAATATTGGCAAAACAAACCCATAGCTTTTATTTTGAGTTTATTGCAACAAATGGATTTATGGCACCGATGACTCATTATGTTGATGAGAATTAGGTCTTGAGAAAAAAATATTGAACTTTCAATTTATACAGTCTCCACATAGTGGTTCCATTTTAGCAGAGTACTTGATCAATTTTTAACGGATTTAAGCATTGAGAATAAGATTTTTATTATCACACTAGATAATGATTTTTTGTATTTAAAAAGTCACTTGCCTATAAACAACATGTTACTTTGTGATGGAGATTTACTAATGTGCGTAGCTTTGCACATGTGTTAAATCATATTGTTCAAGCCGGATTGAAAGGAATTGAAAGAGCCATTGAGAAGGTTCAGGGGTCGGTAAAATATGTTCAAGGAAATGCTACTAGAAAGTGTAAGTTCATTGAATTCATACACCAACTATTATTACAATGTGCGCACCATGTGAGTCAAAATGTCATAACAAGATAGAATTCCACAAATCTTATTCTTAGTGCATTGACTTGTAAACGGGCTTATGCTCAATTAGAACTAGTTGACTAAAGTTATAAGACTTTTCCATCAAAAGATGAGTGGATAATAGCGGAAAGAATCATAGGACTTTTGAAGCTCCTTACGTAGTAATTTATTGAAGAGGAAATTCATAATACGGATCGTGCTAGAAGTTATCTGCCAAAAGACATGAAAAATAAGGTTAAAAAACTTAGGAAAGTTATAGTGTAGTCTTGTCTTTTGCCATGTTTTAGATCCACGATATAAGCTTAATATTTTTTAGTATTGTTTCTTAAAACTTAAACGTGACAAACGAAGTACGTGAGGAGAAGTTGAAGAGTATTTTATGGTACCCATAAGTTATATGATAAGGAGTATGATGTTCGTATAATAGTTGGAAGTTCAAATGTTGGTGTTGATGTACATAATAAGTTGGATAGGTTCGAGTCATCTGAAAGCCTATGCAGGACCGTTTAAGGGCTTAACCACAATTACAACACAACAACACAATGAGGAGAAAACTAAGCTCTAATCAAACAGTGAACTGGATAACCAAGATGAAGCTAAGAACACAAGTAAAGTAGTGAGACAGAACAAGAGAGTTGGGTTTCAAGGAGGCAGTATATTGCTTTCTCAAGTTCTTTTACAAGTGTTACAAAGCATAAGAAAAGATACAAGAACTTGAAATACTTATACTACAACCTACAGCCGGCCATACTTTGAAGGCCAGCTGGATACAATTGACTAGACACTAACAAAATCAATTGTAGGATCAAAAGGCATATCTGCCTTTTGACCTTGTGACTATGACATGCCATAGCTCACATCCTTTACAATACAAAAAGGATAAAGTACATAAAGTGGAAAGTTACAGACTCAAGACCTCAATGTACAGTTACCAAAAGCATGACCCTTTTCACCAACTCATGTAAGTTGGTGACTTTACAGAGCGCAGCGGAAAAGGTGCTTTATGGAACAGTACATCAGATAAAGCATGTATACTAAAAGTCTTCGGAAGAAATCTGTCTTCATAGGATGAGGCTTCGGAAGACTTTGTCTCTGAAGCTTCGGAAGACTTCATGTTTGGCTTCGGAAGATATTGGTCTTGGCTTCGGAAGATTTTACACTTAGAGTATTTTCTAATGCTTTGTGTAAAACTTCCGAAGCATTCTTCACTTCAGTACTTAGTGCATGTTTGCTGAGACACTTAAGCTGTTTTGGGTTGCATCAGACTTCAGGAATCCTTACAAACTCCCCCTAGGCTGATGCTACCAAAACACTTAGAAGATCTTCAAATGTTGGTAGTCTTCAGTACAATCAGGACCATTCCTTTCTTCATGAGATGGTCAGGATCATCAAGACTTTCATAATATCTTCTCATCTCAAAGAGATCATGCAGAGGTAAGTTGATTATGTCTTGCCATGAGTAGACATTCTCAACACCTTGATCTCTTATAACAGTCCATCTCTCTGGATTGGTAGAGTATGTCCAGGATAAGATGGGTGTCTCACTAGTTAGAGGAGCCACTTGAATAGGAGTTGATTGGGCTGCCTCATCATGCACTTCCTCAGGTTGATCTGATTCAGCCTGAGGTGCAGAGGTAGATGACTTTGGCTTCTTCTTCTTTGTCTTTGGTTTAGAAGCCATCCTCTTCTTCCTCTTGGTTGTCTTTAACTGAGAAGACTGGTCTGCAGCACCATGTTGATCATCAGTGTCTTTCTCAGTTGGGTGTTCCTCCCTCACAGGTTCAGAAGGAGAGGGAGTTTGACCCTGCCTAGGATCAGAAGATGAAGCTTGCTGGGGCTCAGCTGGAGGTGCTGGTTGAGGTGTCTCTGGTTGCTCAAACTTGACCTCCACTTCAGGTGGGACTTGACTTGGAAGAGAGTGCAAGTCAATAAGTTCTCCACTCTTAATCTTCTGCTTGATCACCCTGATATGCTCATCCATAGTGGATAGAGCCATGGGGCCAAGTCTCCTTCCGGAGAATCCATACAGCTTCAAGAAGCTCACCATTCTTTGTCTGTCAGCAGACTTCTTTGCATTCTTTTGAATGGTGGCCCTTGACTTTGCAGCTTCTTCCCTTAGTTTCCTTTTGGTTGTCTTTCTTTCCTTGACTAGCTCAAGTTCAAGTTGCTTTAGATACTCGAACTCAATGAAGTCATAGGACAAAGGGAGAAGTGCATCTGCCTGATAGAAGCCTGTGGCACTCAGGTAGTTGATCATTTTGATCCTATCTTCCTCTTTATCTACCTGAGGTTCTTGTGGAACCACATCTTCTTGTGCAGGACTTTCTTGAACTGGTGAGAGAGTAGGAGCATGCTTGTAGAGTCTTTTCTGTCTCTTCTCCTCTTTGAGTTGGAGAAGTATCATTGCATCCTCTTTCTCCTTCAACTCTCTTGACACTTCTCTGTCAGCCAGTTCATTCAGTTCTTCTAAGGGGAGGGAGATGATCTCATCAATATCATAGTTCCTGGTCTGTAAGTAAGTAATCCTGACTGCCCTTAACTCATCATCCTGAGTATTTGGTCTGGGGGCAGCCCTGATTGCAGCTTGCATGAAGCTAGATGACCCAGTGGAACTTTCTCCCCTTAGTCTCCTTTCCTCTCTCTCTCTTCCTCCTCAATTTCCTCAGGAGTCATTATCCTTTTCCTTTGTCACCAACAGACCTTTGTGACTCAGGGAGGATTGAGGCTTGGCCTTCATTGCTTGGAGTAGCTTCCATGCTCTGGCCAGAGAGAGGCTGAGAAACACCTTCACCAGCAGGTGTCTCTGTTGGAGTTTGGACCTCAGCAGCAGTTGTTGATGATGAGACAGGGGTCTCAGGTTCTGTCACTGGGCCTTCAGTCAAGGTTTCCCCTATGAAACTAATCTTAGGGTCCACCTCAACATCCAGTTGACCGATGACATTGCCTGATTCCCTAAGTCTCCTTCTTAGAGAGAACTCTGCCATGATCCTGTCTTGGATTCTTTGAGCCAGCCTATCAGCTTGTCTTGAATTGCTTGGATTGACAAGTGGTAGGTTGACTAAATCCAGTCTTTCATAAAAGCTCAGGCTTTGGAATTGAAAAACTTCTTGTTGGCCTTGAACTCTTGAAGTATGAGGCTCTTCTGTCATCATCATACCTCCACCTTATGATTTGATTGTTAGTTCCCAGTGGTGGAGATGAGACAGCCCTTGGTATGCCTTCCTCAAATAGACTCCTGATGAGAGAGTCTATAGAGTCCACATTAATGTGAACTTGAGGAAGTTGCTGAGAATGCACAACAGCAAGTGAGGATGGTGAGTCCTCTATGTCCATTCTCTCTGAAGAACTCCCAGGTTCTGTGGTTGTGACAACTTTCTCCCCCTTTTTGGTAGCATCACCCACTTGCATAGGTGAGCTGGAGTGTGACATTTCATATTTTCGTTAAATTAAAAGTAAACTTTGTTAAGTTTTAAGGGCCTCTTATGTAAATCTTGAAACTTTGGGGTTTACTTAATAATCAATTTGGTGATTAACAAAGTAAAATAATAACGATAATAACATTATAAGTGTTATAATGTTTGCTTATTATTTTAATATTTAAGGTGTTAACAATCTTATATAAAATAATAACTATTATTATTATTATTATTATAATGATATTAATAATAATAATAATAATACTAATAATGATACTAATGTTACTAACTAAAATACTAGTCATAACACTAATAATAATATTAACTTATAAAGTTATCAATCTTTGAAAAATGTTAAAACTTAAAGTTAATTAAGTTCAGGGGTTGTTTTGGTCATTTTAAAAACTTTAAATAGGATATTAGGACATGAAATAATAAGAACTAAAATTGCAGGACCAATGTAACAATTAGAAACTCATATTCTCTTCTCCCCTTAACCCGCAAATCCGGCAGCCGGCCGGATGTCCTCCGGCCGAGCTCCGGCGAGGGCAAAACGCCCAACAAACGGTCGTTTCGACCGAATTAAGTCAAATGTTTCGAATGTGGACGTGAAACGAACACGTAACCGAGGTTAATTCGAGTGAAATGATGGATTCATTAAGAAACAACATGAAACCGAAAGCCATTAAGCGATTTCACCTAAAAGACTGTTAAATTGAGCCGTTGATCGATGAGAAACGTTCGTGTAGTCATTACAGAACTAAATGTGTTGTTTAATCTGAGTTTAACAACCAATTAATCGTTCAATCATAACCGAAACAATCGTATCAAATGCACGACCCATCTGATACCTTAATGTACAAATTGAACTTGTTTAACAGAGGGGAACGTTTCCATTCGACCCCTTTCTACTCTCTGTACACCCAAATTCCTTGAACGATCCACCGTAGTATCGAAATCAATCCCGTTGTTCATCGCAAGGTTAACCGGAGTCAAACCGAGGCTAAGATCTTCAATTCGGATGAAATCAAGTAATTCTAATACCCCATTGTGCTCGATTTCAGGTAGGGATCAAAAGCCCTATGGTTACTCCGATTGATAACAATGAATCGATCTTCAATTTGGGGTTGGATTAAACTAGGGTTTATGTATGATTTGGGGGATTTCTTTGACATTTGTTTTATATTTTGGGAATCGAAATTTGACAGATTCAGGGCTTTGGCCCAATGGTAAACCACATTGCCTCTTTGCAGGTGACCCGGGTTCGATCCTCGGGCACTGCAGGTTGTTTTAAGATTAGTTTTTTTTAATTATTTTTAAATTACATAAACTCTTTATATATTACTTAATCAAAATATAATTGTTATTGTTAATTATATTTATTCCAGAAGTTATTAATCTAATTTCTGAAATTTTTATACAAATTAATATTTTAATTTTATAGTTTAAAAGCAAACTTATGATGTTAAATTTAATTATTTTCTTTAGAATAACAAATGTTATAAAATATTATTACTTCTTTTATGTGATTTAAATGCTAAAAATCTTTTATGGTTCAAATTTTGATTATTTCAAAACATTATAAATTTACATGTTAAATAACTAATTATTCAAATAGTTATTGTATAATTATTTAAATATTAATCTATTCTTTTAACCATGTTGCATATAATTAATTAATAAAGTTATTCCTTAAAATTTGTTTAAATTCTTGAAACTTATAATATAATATGATGTGTTATTATTTTTAGGTTTTTGTATTATAGAACCTTTATAATAAATCATTTTATAAGCTCAAAACTTATAAAATGATTTTAAATAATTTTAACGTCATTTAAATATGTAATATCTTTATCAAGTTATAAATAGTTAACTATTAAATTAATTATTCTTTTCACATGTATACTTAATTTCGATTAAATCAACAACTTAAATTGTTGAGATATGTTAATTGATTTATATTGTCGTTATTAAACCAAAACATAAACAAGACATTATTTTATTTAATTATATAAACCCCCAAATCCCAATTGAAACCCTAGTTCACGTCTTATTGTTAATCATATTATTGAACTTAATCTTGGAACATATACATTTAGGCATCTTGTAAGAGAAATCGTTGGAGCTTCGTTGTTTTTCTTATCATCATCTTATATATATAATGTGAGTTTTCCTTGTCCCTTTTTTTTACTTTATTTCACACTATTTTGGGGTGAAACATGATAGCTTATACATGATACACTTATACACGTTTGAGGCTTGTAAATCACATGCAATTCAACTTATTATTTTGTCATGGTTATTTGTGTTTGTAAGTGTTTATATGAGATACATAGTATGTTTACAATCATTAACTATTGCTAGCCTGGCGACGTCTTAGATCTTTGGCCTGACAAGCCTATTTGGTGCTAAAGTCGAGGTATTGTCGACTCCTAGGGGCCGTACGCTTGTGCACTAGGGAACCAAATACACTTAGCCAATCTTTTATACTTGTAATCAAGTCGAGGTTTGGTTGTAACGATATGTGTTCTATAACCTTACTAGCTTATAACCTATGACATGAATTGCTACTTGTAACCTTTTTCATATTATGTATGAAAACCTTGGAAACTCACCAACTATTTATAGTTGACCTTTTATTTTTATCATGTTTCAGGAAAACCCCAAGTTTTGAAGTGAACTTATGTTGCTGGCATATTCTAGGACTTGGACCTAGTTAATAAACAAAAAGATTATGTTTGTTATTTCATGTTGAAACTTATTGAGACTTATGTTTGTAATGAAATTTTGAAACTTATGTATAATATACTTGGATTTAATAATAGCGTTATGTGGCTGTGAACAATCTAACCCTCACACCTCGACGTTTCCGCCGTCAAGGTTGGGGTGTGATAGATTGGTATCAGAGCCATGGTTATAGGGATTAGGTTATTAGAAATGGAATGACCTAGACTATAACTAAGTACCCTTACACATGAGTCCTCTCATGTATTTTATATGCTTAGATAGAATTTAAGTGCCTTATGTGTTTATACTTGATTTTGTGATTATATGCCTTATGTGCTATCCTTATACTTTGAATCTTATCAATGCACACACGAACCTTAAATCATATTCTAAGGCATTATGTGCCTAAATCAAATCGTTTTAAATTGAACTTTGAATCGTTATTCGTGGTTTTCAAGTCTCGTCAAAGTTTGTGTCCTACAATTTGAAACATGTAATGCTGGAAGAGTGGGATGCCTGTATCTCGAGGTGTTCTGTCTAGGCAAGGTATTCATATAAATCCAAATCAACCGATGGATCTGTTTACCTTACCTGGGAACCCTTGGGGTGAGTGTCCGCTTATAGGTACGCATGTCTTCATTAAGGTTGTAGTTGACATAATACTTTGATAAGTCAACGTAATGTTTTGGTTTGTAAACCGAACGTTACACTCGAAACATCTTGTTATTTTGACTCGTTTCTTCATTGATTTTGTTCCCTTGAGTCTTAAGCTCATTATCTCAAATCTCTTAACGACCCTTAATAATCTTTCTGAATGTCTTCCCCTCAAAACCGCACTTACCCTGAAAACTCATTACAATGATGCTCTCGTTCTAAATTAAATATCTAAACTTAACAAACCCGATTTTTTGTATCAACATTACGCTAATGAACCTTTGAAACCTCAATGACATAAGTAAATACGAATCGATCATCTAAGAACCCTTTTAAAGTTACTTACTTGAGAAGCTTCTATGAAATTCATATCTCATCCAAAAGTGTTTTGAACACATTACTCATGTTCGTTAAGCTGAGTCTTGTGTCGATCTAAAAACATGGTGTTATGTCAAAACCTTCCTAATCGTCTTGAACCATCTGAAATACAAAAGTTTATTAATTAAATATTTAACTTAATGATCTTGTACACTTTATCAAGAAACACACAAAATCATGAATTATGAAATCGAACAAACTTAAGCGTAGCAAAACACCATAACCAAACTTATTGAATTTAAACGTTCCCAAAAGTTCACTTGCAAACACGAAATGAAATTCAAGTCTCCTCATATATTGGAAATCAATCTTCTCGTGATTAAATTTCGGCACGAAATTTCTTAAAGTAGGGGAGACTGTAACATCCGTCATTTTCAAGTTATAAACCCAAACCCGAACTAAAATCGAACTTTCTTACGATATGAATTTCTTTATTTAACTTATTTTATTTATATTAATGAATTATATAGATTAGACGTGTAGTTTATAATTGATTTATTCAATTTATCATTTAAACAACTTATAATACTTGTTTGACTTATAATAATTTTTTTCATAAAAATTATAAAGTTTATTAATCATGCTACAACAAATAACTAAATGGAAAAACTTATTAAAACTTATAAAGTTATAAAATGAATTTTTATTAACTTATAAGTTTTTATTAATTATGAATTTTAAATATTGAAAATATGTAATCAAATTATAAAGTTTACAAGTTTTATAAAAGTTATAAAGATTAACAAATAAATATTTGATTGATTATTCAAATTGGTTTTATAAAGTCTATAAATATTTTAAAAAAGTTGTTAAAATTAGAGTCTTCAGAATTTAAATTTTAATTATAATTATTCTTTTATTTATTTAAATTATTTAATTTTATATTTATTTCAAATCCATCATAACCCCCTTTTTAAAAGACTTATAAATCACATTAACACCATTCATAACCTCCTCCTAACCTCAAGTATAAAAGCAAGGCTTAGGTCTCACTTTCATTTGCTCATTCTCTAAAACCTCACTCTCATATCTTTCTTTCATCCATTGGTTATGATGAATTTGAAGAATTTTATTTTACACGAAATTTCAAGAATTCTTAATGCTAAGGTAATCCTTTATTGTTTTTATATCATATATTTTAATCATCCTAACATCCAATTGTTCTCATGACTATATGTTCTTACTATTATTCTTTCTTCTACCAATATTTTTTATTTTAATAATTATCATTTTATCACTAACATTCCTAAATTAAGCTAACAACACACTAACATAAACAAAGAATACCGTTTGCATATGGACGGCTATGCCGCCGCATTCGGTCATTCGCAAGATATTGTTCTAAATGATGGCTATGCCAAAGTCTTAGAATATTTTTATAACTCAAATGAAGACTAATATACCATATATTGACATAATAAATTGTTCTAACCCGTTTCATGTATTAACAATTTTAAAAGTGCACATAAGTTCCTTACTACAATTCTGGCAGAATATAGTCTTACTTCAACCGACCATAACTTGATCATAACAAACTAAATTTGGGTAAAACTCAGACTCCAATGTTAAGTTCATTGAATTACCTTTTCAACGACAGTTTATACGTCTTCAAACTCAATCGGACGACTCAACAATAGCCTTCAAAGATAAGTGCGCATTTCAGCACCTTCTGTCTTGTGATGCTTGTTTGACCTATTTAAAGATCTTTTCATAAAATGTTTCTGAATGAAAGTTGTCCGGGAGACTTTGAACTAGTCAAGTATAAATTTTTATAATTTTATGAAACCGTTTCTATTTTTAAAACCTGTTCAAACACATACCAAATATTCTGTCCAGAATCTAAAATTGATGCAATAATCCTTTTTCAATCTACCTTTCGCTTTTTAGCATTCCCTAAGCGTCTTAACTTCTTGTAATGAATTTCGACCTCAAGTTATTGTTTCTTTTATCATTTAGGACATCACCTTTGACTCTTGAACATCCAGCTTTCTTATGTACTCTACAACCATCACTATTATTGTGTTTTCCATGTGAGTTTCCCATGCCCCTTTTACTTTATTTCACACCTTTTGGGGTGAAACATGTTAACCTTATAAACTTACACTGTAAACATCTTGATACTTGTAAATGCACATGCAATTCATCTTTACTTTTTGTCATGGTTTTTGTGTTATTGTAAGTCTTATATGAGATACATATTTTGTTTACAATCATTAACTATTGCTAGCCTGGCGACGTCTTAGATCTTTGGGCCTGACAAGCCTATTTGGTGCTAAAGTCGATGTATTGCCGACTCCTGATGACGTATGCTTGTTCATCATGGGAACCAAATACACTTAGCCAATCTTATATACTTGTAATCAAGTCGAGTTTGGTTGTAACTGTATGTGTTCTATTAGCTTGCTAACTTGTAACCATGGACATGAATTGCTACTTGTAACCCTTTTATATATATACATATATGTGTGTGTTTAAACCATGGAAACTCACCAACTTTATAGTTGACCCTTTATTTTTAACATGTTTCAGGTTTGATGCTTAAAATCTTCTTGTGCTCATATAGGACTTGGACCTAGTTTAAATTGAAAGTCTTATGTTATTGGTTGTATCTTGATTGTTTTGTAATTACTTATTTGTCTTGTAATGTTTAATGAATAATTACTTTAATATTATTTCAACTTAATTAGTTCCATGTGCTATGAGCAATCGTCTCCCATTCGTCCCCCCGATGATTCCGCCGTCGGTCGGGGTGTGACTGGAGGATAAGTCAATCACTTCCACAGGTTCTTGTGTTCCTGGTTGAGCTCTCCTTAAAGGTCTCCCAGCTAGTTTTTCCTGCAGATATGAAATCTGGAGTTGCTGATCATTGACCCTGTTTTGTAAGGTAGTCACCTGAGATTCCAAGTGACTAACCTTAGAGACTAAATAGGTGCATGTTTTTGACAGTTTTTGCACCTTTAGTCTCAAATTCCCCTCATCTTCATCAGAAGATTCATTGGGGGATGAGATGATTGGACCAAAGTCCTCTCTCTCACCACCAGCTTGAGTTTCTTGGCTGCTGGTTTTCCTCTGCTCACTGGCAGCCTCAGTTGAGATGCCAATGGGCTGAGTTGCCATGGTTGAGGTCTTAATGATGTAATCACTTTCAAAAGTGAGAGCCTCTTCCATATGGACATCCTGAACAGGTTCAGAAGTGTCCACCTCAGTACAGGTGACTGATGGGGGATAGACTGAGGAGAGTCAGAGGTACTCATCTCTCTTTGAGTAGGGGAGGAGAAGAGAGACTCATGGTACTCACTGAATCCTAAGTCTTCATCAGTGTAAAAGGATAGGTTGGGAATTGGTTGGTTGAGATCCAAAGGCTGGGGATGGTAGCTGTCCCCTGAAGGTTGTCCACTTGAGTGTTGAGACTCAGAGTGAAGGCTTAAGGTTGTTGGGCTATTGAGCTCATCAGGGTGAGCTTGAGGAACCTCAGCCCTGATAGGTGAAACAATGGGAGTGGTTTGCTCCTCAGGAGAAGTGGGAGCTCTAGTGTCCACTTCTTCCTGTAAGGTTGAGTATTTGGGGGCCTGCACAGACTCAATAGTCTGAGCAGGGGTTCGTTTGGATTTTCTTTGGTAGGTGAGGGTGATTTCTGGTCTTTTTAATGGTAGGGACAAAAGAGGTGTGGGTTCAACACTAGCTTGTGTTGCTAGGTTGTCACCTTGAGCAATGAGCTCTAACATTTTTGGGACTAGGGCTGTTTCTACCCCAGAGAAGCCTACAGTTGGCTTCTTCATTATTTTAAAGATGCCGGGCTTCATCTGTCCCAATTTAAGAATATTACCTGTTTCCCTCAACTGTGAGCCCAGTTCACAGTTGAGAATGTGTTGAACATATCTAGGAAACATGTAATACTCTAAGGAGTCTAAGTTTGCAAGTAAATTAGTATAAACAAATTGTGAATACCTGAACTTGACCCCTTGAACCATTCCATGAACTATGAAGGAGAGATCCTCAGGAATCTGGTCCCATCCACCATGCTTGTTTGACAAGCTGTGGATAACCACATGGAGCAGGAATTTCCATTGGGATGAGACCTTCCCTTTCCTAAAGGTCTTTACAGAGAAATCTCCTTCATAGCCCATCTGCTCAAAGAATGATTTACAGCTTCTTTTGGGAAGGACACCTCACCTTCTTCATCATCCAGCTGTAGATGTTGGTTAATGATGGCCGGAGTGATGAAGACTGTCCTCCCTTGCACTGTGGCAGACAGTGCCTTCTCCCCATCCATAATGACCTCTTGGCAGGTCTTCCAGAATTCAAGCAACTGATCCTCATATAGAGAGGATCAATGGTCAGGGAGGTGAAGTAGTTTGACAGAGTCAAGAATTGGCAAATCTCTGAGAAACTTGCATCTTTCTCAGAGCTTAACAGAGCAACTTGATTATGTTGCCTGTGTAGTTGCATGGAGAAATCAGGGTTGTTTCTGCGGTTAAGGTTGGCCATTTCAGAAGCTTAAGGGTGAAGAAAGGTAGAAAGCAAAGGCGGTTTAGAGAATTAGGTTAGAGAAACAGTAGAATTGAGGAAGATAGTGGGGGAAAGAGGGGAACCGTTGGGTATTTATATGAAAAGGGATTTGAACCAAAGTTAATGAAAGAGGATAAACTTTGAAATCCGAAAGTCGGTCCCACCTCTGAAAAGTAGTTTACTTTTGCTCAAAAAGTAGTTTTCTTGGAATTCGAAAAGCTTCCGAAGTTTATTTGTCTTCGGAAGTTTTGATTAAAAAGCTTCCGAAGCTAAAATGGCTTCGGAAGATTTTCCTGAGAGTCTTGATAATTTATGCTTCGGAAGAGAAATAAACCTTTGAATGCTTTGTATGAAAATAAACAAAGCTTCCGAAGGTTAATTTTGCTTCGGAAGGAAAAGGTTCTTGAAAATAGATAAGTGTCTGAGATAAGAATTTTAAGCTTCGGAAGATGAACTTTACTTCTTCCGAAGGTAAAATCTCTTAGACAGTTATTTATTTTAAGACATGTTTTTCTTCCGAAGATAAAATTTTATCTTCCGAAGTATCAGAAATTTTCAAGAATCTAAGGAAAGTCTTCAAAAAGAATTTTACATCCAAAGAAAACATGAGCTTATGAAAGTGATGAACTAGACAACTTAGGACACACATATTTTAAGAAGAAATAATTAGAATTAGTTTTAATAAAAAGTCTACTCAAAGTTAATCATCCCAATAGCTGATATCAGATACTTAAATCTCTGTTCATCAAAAGCTTTGGTGAACAGATCAGCATATTGTTCATCTGTATGAACTTTGACTAGTTTAATTAATCCTTTTTCATAGTTATCTCTTATTAAATGATACCTGATGTTGATGTGTTTGGTCCTTGAGTGCTGCACAGGGTTCTCAGTGATAGAGATAGCACTATTGTTGTCTATGTGGATAGGAGTCTCTTTGAAGTTAAATCCATAGTCCAGCATCTGATTTTGAATCCAAAGCACTTGAGCACAGCAGCTTGCAGCAGCAATGTATTCAGCCTCAGCAGTTGATGCAGACACACAGGATTGTTTCTTGCATTGCCATGAGACCACCCTTCCACCAAGGAATTGACATCCCCCAGATGTAGACTTTGCAGTCATATTGCAACCACCATAATCACTATCTGTATAGGCATACAGATTGAAATTTGGATTCTTTGGATACCATAGACCAAGTGTTGAAGCACCTTTGAGGTATCTTAAAATCCTTTTCACAGTGATTAAGTGAGACATCTTAGGGTTGGCTTGATATCTTGCACAAATACATGTAGCAAACATGATATCAGGCCTGCTAGCTGTAAGATACATAAGAGACCCAATCATAGCCCTGTATAAGTGCTCATCTACACACTCCCCCTCAAGATCTGGACCAAGGGAGTGGTTTCTGGCTATGGGTGTCTTAGCAATCTTACAATCAGTCATATTGAACCTCTTGAGTATGTCTTGAACATACTTTGACTGACTTATGAAGATGCCATCTTCAACCTGCTTCACTTGAATTCCCAGAAAGAAGTTGAGTTCTCCCATTGAACTCATCTCAAATCTGTCTTTCATCAGCTTCTCAAAGTCTTTGCAGAGCTTTGGATTAGTTGAACCAAAGATGATGTCATCAACATATACTTGAACCAGCAATAAGTCATTTCCCTGTCCTTTGATGAAGAGGGTTCCATCTATAGTACCTCTTCTGTATCCATGCTTGCAGAGATACTTAGATAGTGTCTCATACCACTTCCTGGGTGCCTGATGCAGCCCATAAAGAGCTTTGTCAAGCTTGCAGACATAATCAGGATGATCAGGGTCTACAAAACCAGGTGGCTGTTTGACATAAACCTCCTCATCAATCACTCCATATAAGAAAGCACACTTTACATCAAGTTGGTAGACCTTGAAGTTCTTGGATGCAGCAAATGCCAGGAATATCCTAACAGCTTCTAGTCTTGCTACAGGAGCAAAGACATCAGTGTAGTCAATCCCTTCTTCTTGTGTGTATCCTTGAACAACTAGTCTTGCCTTGTTCTTGATGATGATTCCCCTATCATCCTTCTTGTTTCTAAAAACCCATTTGGTTCCAATGGTAGTCTTCCCATGAGGAAGAGGACAAAGTTCCAAACTTTCTGCCTTTTGAATTGAAGCAGCTCTTGTTGCATAGCTTCAACCCAACTTCCATCCTTTAGAGCTTCATCAACTTTCTTGGGCTCTATCTGAGATAAGAAACAAGAGTGAAGACAAACATTTGCTTCATGGGTTTGTCCTCTTGTTCTTACCCCTGTGACAACATCTCCAATGATGTTTGTGGTGGGTGAGACTTGTGGATCCTTAGCTGAGGGATCACAGCAAGTTGCTGAGAAAGATCTAAATTTGAGAAATTAAATCTGGTCCTGAAGATTCACCCTCCACATTATCACACTTATCAAGATTAACTTGATCCAATGAGTGTGAGACATCATTGATGTTGTCATCTATGGTGTGGTTATTAGCATCAAGGAATTCCTGATCACTATCACCATCACCATTGTTGTCTTCTACAAGTGAGGTATCTTTATCTGGTTGAGAGGCCTCTGAGCTGGAATTTGAAGGCATGCCAGATGTATCAGCTGAATTTGTCATTGTTGTGCTGATAGAAACCTCATTTGCTGAAGTAGTTCCAACTGGAGCTGAAGATGTATGAGTTGAAGGTCTTCCTAGCTCAAATCTTGGATCAGGATCACCTGTATTTAGATTTTCTCTGCAGATCCTGAAACATGCTCACAAGATTTGTTAAAACAGTTGGTAACTAAATCAAGATCAAACAGCCAATCCGGACCAGAACCAGCCACACAAGGAGTGTGCTCATTGAAAGTCACATTGGCTGACTCCTCAACAATTCTAGTTCTGAGATTGTATACTCTATAAGCTTTAGCTTGAGAAGAGTATCCAATGAAATGTCCATCATCTGATTTCTCAGCAAACTTGGCAATTTGATCTTTGGTATTCAAGATGGTGCAGGGACATCCAAATGACCTGAGAAAACCAATGAAAGGTTTCCTCTTGTGCCAAAGTTCATAAGGAGTCTTACCATGTGTCTTAACTACTAAAACTCTGTTTTGCACATAGCAAGCAGTATTGACTGCCTCTGCCCAGAAGGTGATAGGCAGTTTAGAGTCAGACAACATAGTTCTTGCAGCTTCAATAAGTGTCCTGTTTCTCCTTTCAGCAACTCCATTTTGCTGAGGAGTCCTGGGAGCACTATATTGTCTTGTAATACCTTTTTCATCACAAAATGCATCAAGGATTTGGTTCTTGAATTCAGTTCCTTGATCACATCTTATGGTTTTGACCTTGTGATCACATTGATTCTCAACTTTTAAGATGAAATTCTTCAGAATCTCAGGGGTTTCATCCTTAGTTCTAAGGAAGAAGACCCAAGTGAATCTTGTAAAATCATCTGTGATCACCAGACAGTAAGAGGTCCTTCCTAAACTCATTACACTGGTGGGGCCAAAGAGATCCATATGTACAAGTGTAGGGGAGTAGTGATGGAGTTCTTTTCCTTAGGCTTGTGAGATACTTTGTGTTGCTTCCCTTTCAGGCATGCCACACAATGATCATCACTAGTAAACTCTTTCTTTGGCATTCCAGTTACCAGATCATGTTTAATTAATTTATTCATGTTCTTAAAGTTTACATGGCACATTCTTTTATGCCATAGGAAAGACTCATCACTATTTGCTTTAGATAGAAAGCATGAAACTTCTCCTGAGGGAGATGTTTCTTGCAAATCCATCTTGTACATGTTCCCTTTCCTGGGGGCTCTGAGCAGGATATGCTCATGAGGAATGACCACACCAGGTTTGAGAACAATGCACTCATGCTCAGTAAAGAGCATGTTATGACTCTGATCACAAAATTGGGATACACTCAGAAGATTGTACCCAAGCTCCTTAACAAAGTTTACCTTCTCAATGCTGAGCTTACCATTTGTGACCTTGCCCCTTCCAGAAATGTAACCACCTTCATCTCCTCCAAAAGCAACTGGTCCTCCATCAATTCTCTCAAAATTATGGAGTAGAGACCTATTGCCTGTCATGTGCCTGGAACAGCCACTGTCAATTATCCAGACATTCCTGTTGGTCTTGAGCTGTTCCTGCACAAGAAGATGATTAGTTACATTTGGAAACCCAAGCCTTACTTGTCTTGGGCTCATTAACAGTAATAGAAGGTAATGCAACAGTAATAGATCCTATGGTTGTACTATGGGGATCTTCAGCTGTTGTTGATGGAGAAACCTCAGTCATTTGGTCTTTCTTAGACTTCCACACCACCTTTGGAGTCTTGGACTTGACCTTCAAAACCTTAGAAGCTTTTGAACTTCACAAGTTTTGATGACTGATCCTTCGGAAGAGTCTACAGTCACTGCAGCAGACTTTAGTGCTTCGGAAGAACTCCTTTCTTCCGAGACCAACTTTGCTTCCGAAGGTAATTTTCCACTTACCTCCTTCTTTGATTTGGAGCTTCCGAAGGAAACAGACTTTCCTTCCGAAGCTTGAGATTTCTTGAGACTCTTTGAAGTCTTTGTTTTAGTCATGTGGACAGTACTTTTAGGATTGTATGGGCAATCCTTAGCAATGTGAGAAGTACTTTCACACATAACACATAACATTTTCTTCTTCAAAGAAGTCTCCCTTTGAGAGCAAGACTGACTTTGGTCACATCCCTTCTCCATCTTCATCTTGGTAGATGCTGAGACAGTTCCTTTGGGCTGTGAACTGTTCTTGGAGTTTGATGGTCCAGGCTGTGCAGCAGTGGTACACAGCAAATCAGTCTTCTTCTTGGCACTGAGATGATTTGAACAAGAACCATGACTCTTAGCTGAGGAGTCTTGGTTGATGTCTTCAGTCCTTACTACTTTGAAACCTGCAGAGATAAAAACTTGTTTCTGCTTAGCATCAAAAGTAGCCTTGATTTCTTGAGCCTTCTTTGCTTTTCTTTTGCTCTTTCTGATCAAGTTCTTTCTTTTGGACTTGGTCATCACAGTTGATTTCTTCTCCTCAGAAGGATAGTGGCCCTTGGAAGAATCCTCTTCTTCACTCTTCTCAGAGGAATTCTTCACTATCACTTCTTCATCATCCTCACTTACAGGATCTATGAGAGGAAGCTCATCTTCACAAGTTCCACACCTAGGAGATCTTACAGACAAGATTGTGTGTGGAGGAGCTATCTCATTTGATCCTAGTCCCTGTCTATTTTGATAACAAACCTTGTTGTGCAGGGATGAGGATATCATGTTCTTGAAGGTCTCTTCTTCAAGAACACTCTTCTCTGCCTTGGCTTTGCTGATCACAAGCTCAGCCTGGCACTCAGTTAACTTAGTGATGAGATCTTGGATCTGAGTTCTGAAATCTGTATGTTCATGTTTTAGTACTGAAATGGTTTTCTCCAAGTCTTCTATCTTTAACTTGTAATCATTTTCAGACTTTCTAAAATCAGATTTTAATATGTTTAATGACTCAAGATCAGATCTCATCTCTAGGTTATAGGACCTGTATCTATTTACTTTAGCAATGCATTCAGGGGAGCAAAGATGTTCCAATACCTTGGCTTCATCATGGTCAGCCATCAGTGCTTGGTTTGGAGAAGCATCCTCCACCTGAAAACTCCAGTCAAAGCCTCCTTCTTCAACAGCAACAGCAGCATGTTGCTTTGTCTTCTCAGCTTGAGGAGCTTTGTCAGTAAGTTTGGTCTGGGTTGTGTTTGGCCCCCATTTGTTTTAGGTGCCTTACACTCCCTGGCAAAGTGACCCATAAGGTTACAGTTGTAACACTTAACTTTGCTTTTATCCAGCCCAAACTTACTGCTGGTAGCATTGCTTGGAAATCTTCTTCCTGTCCTCTTGTAGAACTTCTTGGCTCTGTGAGTGAGGAGAGCCATCTGCTGAACTATCTCCATGTATTCCAGGTCATCTGGATGGATACAGTCCAGGTCTTCAAGAGTGAAGAGATAATTCCCACAGCTTTCATCTGCAGACACAAAGGCTTGAGAAGAACTTGTCTCTTGGAATGGGCTTCCTTGAGTAAAGTTCTCCCTTGGTGTCTCCGGGAAGGTGATGAAAGGACCCTTTTGTGAGTTGTCAGGGTAGCATAAGAGATGATGCTGAGGTTCTATGCTGTCCCTTTCAACCACATGAAGGGCTGAACCCATTTGATTGTTGGAGTTGCCAGATGAACCTTGCATGTTCATCTCCATCTGGTATCCACTGAGAATCCCATACAACTCTGTAAGAGTAAGAGTCTTAAGGTTCTCAGTCCTCTTGATCACCACACAATAGTGTGTCCATTGCCTAGGAAGTGAGGACATGAACTTCCTTACAATGTCCCTGTTCTCAAGAGGAACTCCTCCATCCACTAGGGTATCCACAATCTCAACATACCTGAAGTATTGTTGAGTCATGGTCTCACCTGCTTTGAAGGTGAAATTTTCAAACTGCTGCTTCAGAAGATCTTTCTTGTTCTCCTTGGCTTCAGAGGAGCCTTCATACATCAGCTTCAGTGCATCCCACAGCTGTTTGGCTGTCTTGCACTTCTTAAAGCCTCTGTATACAGAGTTTGGGAGAGCAGTCTGAAGAGCAGTCATGGCCTTCCTGTCAATCTCTACTCTTTTTCTATCTTCATCTGAGTAGTTGGCCACATCTTTAGGAATCATACCAGCACCAGTAGCAGAGGGGGTGCTGGGTATGAAAGGTCCATTCTCAACAGATTCCCACATTCTTGAATCAAGAGACCTGATGAAGCCTTCCATCCTCATGCACCAGGTGTCAAAATCATCAAGAGTGATCAGTGGGGATTTGTTCATGGTTCCAGTCTCCATATCAGTCTTAGAGATGGAGCCATTTGAAGAGTTTAGCTTTTTGTGTGTGTGAGGGATCTTAAGATGGTTAGATCTTATATCAAGAGCCTGGAATGCTCTGATACCAATTGCAGGAACGTTTAAGGGCTTAAACACAATTACAACACAACAACACAATGAGGAGAATAACTAAGCTCTAATCAAACAGTGAACTGGGTAACCAAGTGAACTAAGAACACAAGTAAAGTAAGAGACAGAACAAGAGAGTTGGGTTTCAAGGAGGCAGTATATTGCTTTCTCAAGTTCTTTTACAAGTGTTACAAAGCATTAAGAAAGATACAAGAACTTGAAATACTTATACTACAACCTACAGCCGGCCATACTTTGAAGGCCAGCTGGATACAATTGACTAGACACTAACAAAATCAATTGTAGGATCAAAAGGCATATCTGCCTTTTGACCTTGTGACTATGACATGCCATAGCTCACATCCTTTTACAATACAAAAAGGATAAAGTACATAAAGTGGAAAGTTACAGACTCAAGACCTCAATGTACAGTTACCAAAAGCATGACCCTTTTCACCAACTCATGTAAGTTGGTGACTTTACAGAGATGCAGCGGAAAAGGTGCTTTATGGAACAGTACATCAGATAAAGCATGTGTACTAAAAGTCTTCGGAAGAAATCTGTCTTCATAGGATGAGGCTTCGGAAGACTTTGTCTCTGAAGCTTCGGAAGACTTCATGTTTGGCTTCGGAAGATATTGGTCTTGGCTTCGGAAGATTTTACACTTAGAGTATTTTCTAATGCTTTGTGTAAAACTTCCGAAGCATTCTTCACTTCAGTACTTAGTGCATGTTTGCTGAGACACTTAAGCTGTTTTGGGTTGCATCAGACTTCAGGAATCCTTACAGCCTACTTGAAAGTGTGGAAAAAAGGTAACAATTAACAATGTATCTTGAGGAACCTCATGAATAGAAAATAAGAACTTAATGTTTTACAAATTTTAAAGGATAAACCAAAAAGGTATCCATTATTGGCTTTAATGGCCCATGATATCTTGAGCATTCCAATCAAGATCGTTGCTCAGAATCATCTTTTAGTATAGGAGGCCAAGTTATAAGTAAATTGAAGTTCACTTGTGTTTTCAAATGTAGAGGCGTCATTTGCACTCGTGAATGGTTGTTCGATTTAGAAGGTATCATGGGTTATTATCTTTATAACTTTAATTCGCATATGCTTTCATATTATATATAATGCTAATAGTAAATCATACATATTTGATTTTTTTTCATGTATTCAGATGAGAACGAGAAAGACAACACGATGGAACAAGGAATTATAGAAGATATAGAAGCATTTAATTCGATTTATGATAGTAGCAACTTTAAGTAATATCAATATCCTTTCTTCATACACATCAAATATTATTATTTATGTATTGAGGTTTGATTTTCTTGATCATATTACTATTCATAGAGCTCCTAATGGGCATTGATGCACCAACAAACATGATATTTGATCGAAGATGTTTGGAGTGATTATAATAGTTAAGATTATGTCTCATGTTTCTTCTTTCTCTATGTTCCTTTGAATGTGAATTGAAGTTTTTTGGTAGGTGAATGGTTTTGCACATAAGTTTCATTTAAACTATTATCATTTTTATAGAAACTTAATGATGTAGACATGCATCTTCTATGTGTTAAAAACACTCTTAATTTACAAGCTTAAATCGGGTTTTAAACTTCTAATTAATGTTGAAACAACTTTGATTTGTAGTTTACAAGGTGGAGTATTATATGTTTTGTTTAATTAGTTAACTACTTTTGAACCAACCTAAACTTGTATTTTATTAAATCATAGAAAGCATTGTGTTTGATTACTTAAAATGAAGATTGATTTGTAAATAATAATCGAAAGATCAATCACACTCAGGTTTCAAGTTACGAAGCACAACGTATAATCACGTTTCAACACTTAGTTGAAAAGTTACATAGACATATGTTTGTTTAGGTTTTAATAATAGCCATAGGACTAAGAAATCTAGTTATCTTGACTTAAATGTAATAACTAGCAAAGAACCCAACTATGATGTTGTCTAAATAATTTTAAATGAAAGACAATCACAATTAAGACTAAGAAAGCTAGCAGTGCAGGTTAATGATTAGAAACTAAATAAGATCATTTGCTAAGATGTAATCTAAGTGATTTCGGTTGAATTTCATAAACTCAATCAAACATCATAATTGTTAATAATTCAAAGACCAATGACTATTGGATCTTTAATCAAATTCATAATAGGTAATTTATTCTCCAATCAAACCCAAAACACATAACTCCATCCTAATCGTCACACGGTTGCAAGTTTAGAACAACAATCATGTCCAAGAAAGATATATTACTAAATGAATACAATAACTTACACAAACCCTAAACCTGGGGTTGATCACATGTATTGCATGCTTATGACTAATCTTCAAATCTTGTTTAAATGGATGGAATGAACTCTCTGATCACTAATGGTTGCAAAAGTTTTCCTCCAACCCACCCTTAGGAGAGGCCTCTTATCGAACTCCCTCAAGAATGGCTGTCATGTTCTATTTATAGGTGAAATTTAGGGGTTTGTTTACTATGCTATCTACATGAGAAAGATCGTATGACTTTGATTTTACATGGGTCGGGCTTTCAGAATCTTGGTTAACAAGCTAGACACCATATAGCCGGTTTGATCAAAACAGACCATATGGGTATTTGACTTATATTTTCAAATATTCTTTTCATCTCAAAATGCCAATAACCATCTGTTTTATGCCACTTATTACGACAATTTCCCCAAACGGCTATCGTAGCAGTCCATAGACGAGACAATCCATATTAAGTTAGAAATCTTTCACCTGTATATTCTTCATTCAAAGAATTATAAGATGAGATAAAAAAATAAAAGACAACTAGTTGTCTAGGGCGGGTATACACACATTTTCAATATGTTTCACATGATTTGATCAAATATGATAAATTATGAAAATACTAGTCATGTGTGATGCATGTGTAAATACCAAATCCAAGCAAAGTTTAATGTGGGATTTCTCGGTTATGTAAATCCAAATATTATATTCTCACTATCCACCGAAATGTCGATCCAAGCATCATGCCAAAGTCACTTACAAGTCTAATAGTTGAAATGTTGATATACAAAATTAAACAAAATTGTGTAGTTAATTTTTTAAAATGTCAACGAGCAAAATTATTAGAAAAAAACAATTAAATGCTAAACAAAATAATATTTAGAAATAAAAAAAGAACTTGAGAATCCGTTTGATGCAACTGTAGATGCACAATATGCAAGTAAATGTTATAGTGAGAATAACATTAAATCTAAGAAAACTAAGAAGGATTCTAGATTTCACATGTGTTATTCTATTATCTTAAAGGAAGAACATTTTGATCATTATGTGAAATATGTTAGGCAATTGTGTTTAATAGTCAAATCATTGTGTCAAATACCAGGTTAATGTATTGAATATTTTTCATCATTTATTATATGTATTCATTATTGTGTTTTACATTGGAGATCATATCGTGTTGCTTTTGTTATTGTTTTTTATATATTTTACAAACTTGTTATTTTATCATTGAATTTTACAATTAAAATTTAAAAGTACAATGTAATGTTATTTCATCATATATCTATTAAAACTCATAGGGTTGAGAAAAATACAATGACAAAAGAGAGAAAACACAATGAGACATTTATCATCGTATTTTATTTTTTATATTTGTGTTAATTTGTCCTTACTTTTTAATGTATTATTAGTTAGTTGTTATTTTATCATTAGGTTTACATACTAAAAGTACATAATAACAAATGAAAATAAACAATGTATTGTACTAAAAACATAATGACAAACAAAAATTATACGAGCTGAAAAACATAATTTTTAATATAATGATACTATGTTCGTTTCAAATTTAGAAATGTTCAATTTTTATGGTGTGATTTTATAAAAAAAAAAATAGATAGTGTTGTATATAAAAGTTATAAACATTTAAAATTATGAGAAAATTTAAAAAAAGTCATCAACATGGTCATGCATAAAATAGCTCTCTAAATTATTAACCTTACAATTTGTATCTTAACCCTTGATTAAAAAATTTAAATGATTAGAATTCCTTATTACACTTTTTATATATTTAAAATCTTTTAATTTAAACCTTTAAGTTTATACTAAAAAAGGTATTTAATTTAGAAAGACTAGATTTTTTTGAGTTTGATATTTGCATTTTATTTGCTTTTAGATGAAATGACATTATGATCATTTGTTAAATACATCAGACCAGTGGTGTGTGTATCTGGTCATTTTATATAATTTTTCAAATTATATTTTACATTTTTTTATTATTCCATGTAATTTTTGTCATTGTTTTATGTCTTATATAAACTTTTTATTATATTATCATTATGTTTACATGTTAGAAGTATACAATGATATTATTTAATCAATGTATTTTTTAAAACAAATCATTATATTAAAAACACGATCATATTTAGTAAAACACAATGACATATTTGTCATTGTGTTTTATGGTTTATATCATTTTGTATTTTTGTAATTGTTTTTAATAATATATAAGTATATGTTATTTTATTATTACATTTTATATATTCCAAGTACAGAAGTGTTAATTTACTATTATGTTTTTCAGAACTTATTTTTTAAAAAAAACACAATGATTTTCAAGAAAACAAATTGAAAAACAAGTAAGGCACACTGACAAGTAAAGACACAATGACGTATTTTTTTGTTACTTTAGTATGTATCGGTACTATGCTCGTTTTAAAAAATAAAAACGTTTGTTTTTATGTTGCTATTTTTATAAAAAATAATGCCGTATGTAAAAATTATGAATATTTTAAAAACCCAATAAAATTTAAACAAAAGTCTACAAAAGTGGTTACGACTAAAAATACCACTCAAACAAATTTTCATAAAATTAAATCTCAGCCATTATATAAAATATTGATGGTTAATATTTCTTCTTTTACTTTTATATAAATATTTTTTTGTATTTAAATATTTACTTAATAAATGTATATTGTTTAGGGAGAGGGTTGGGCCTTGGATTACACAAGCCCAAGAGACCAAGATCTTCGTGGTACCTAGTGGGCGAGACGATGCGCAAGTAACAGTGACGAATACAAAAAACTAATCACTAAATATAAGTAAAAAACAATGCTAATTAGATATATTAAACAAGAGTATATATTACATTTGTTAACTACATGTTTTCATCTTCGAAAGTTTGAAGTAGGCCCCCTGCTTTTGTAAAAGTGCCCCTAACTTGTGTAAATTGTACCCCCGTTGTTGACTAATCTCAATCTAAAAGTCAAAAAATCTATTCTTTTACTATACATATTGTAGTGTATGGGGGGCCTCTCACCCTATTTAGTATTTACACATTGCATCCGCACCTGTTGTACGTGTACGTGTGTGCATGTACGTGTATCCTTACACGCGTATGCGTATGCATACATGCGATTTTCCCTCGATACACTACAACTATGTGGCTCGGAAAGACACTATAGCTGAGGGCCTATTGTTGTACAAAAGTAGAGTAGAAAGAAGACTCACTACTCAATTCGAAGACGACACACCTTGCCGCCTTTATGAGGATTTCTCTTCTTTGCTTCTTTTGTTTGAAATAAGACTGGGCCAGGTAGAATCCGGTTGGAAAGAAAGAAAGAAACTGGTAATAACATGTTAATCTCGAGTTTGATAAATTTTGTTTTAAATAGAATCCGGCCGGAGTGGGGATTCACCTGGTAATAACATGTTGCAACTTTTGAGAAATAGAAATGTTCTACGTGAGCATTCTGAGTTTAATAAATTTTCAGTTTTTAATTGCTTAAATCAACATTTTTTTTCTATTTTGTACATCTTTTAAGTTATATTATTCGAGAAAGGTTCAAATAGTATAGTTTCTGAAACTAAAAAGTGTAAGAAATAATTTTAACCATCTATTTTTAATCAATGGTTGAGATTAAATTGTATAGAAAAACTTGTTAGGGGGTATTTTAGAAATAACAACTTTTGTTGACTTTTTATAAGTTCCCCCATTTTAAACATTTGTAACTTTTATATACGATATTTTTTTTTATAAAAATTACACCATAAAACGAGTGTTTTTTATTTTTAAAACGAGTACAATATTATTATATAAAAATATAGAAAAATTAATGTTTATAAGCTCATATTTCGAGTGCAGTTCATTGTGTCTTTTTGTTGATTATTGTGTTAATTTTGAATACTATTGTGTTTTTTTCTAAAATGATGAATTTTAAAAAATATAATGATAGAATAACATTGTTGTATATCTTTAATATGTAAAATACAATAATAAATTAACAACTAATTAATCTATTACATTAAAAACAATAACAAAATAACACAATGTTTCATTGTGTCTTTTGATCGTTATTATGTTATCTTAAATAATATGAGTTTTTTGAAAAATACATTGTTGAAATAATATCATTCTGTACTTCTAATGGTAAAACACAATGAATAATAACAACTTTATATAATTTATTAAAAAATAATAACAAAAATAACACATTGTGTTATCTTCAACACTATGAGTTTTGTAAACTAGATTATTGAAAGTATATCATTGTGTTTTCTAATTGTAAAAGACAATGATAGATAAAAAGTTTATAATTTATAAAAATAATAACAAAAATAACACAAAATGATATAAAACATAAAACACAATGATTAATACACATAACAAATGATGTAAAATATATGACACAATGAACTGATATTTGACACAATGAATGTATAAGACATAATTAGTTGACGTATTTGACACAATGATCAAATGTCGATCTCTTTAAAACTATATAAGGACAATTGTCAAGCCCACAATCCTTATTAGGCTTTTTAGATTAAACATTATTTTTAGTATAACCATACACATATTATTGCGTATATTGGATCATACAATAGGTGCATAGTATTATATCTCCTTTATATCTTATAGTAAGTGTTGTGGTGGGCGCGAGCCACTTGGCTTGCCACCTTGGTCGCAGACACCGTAACATGGTGCCGCGATAGGGAGGGGGCGGCATGAGGCTGGTAACGAGTATTTTGAACTTTGATGGTTGTGTGCTTTTTTAAAAATAGTCGTTGAGGCTCAATAAAATTTAAAAAAATTAATTTTGATTTTTTACCTATATTTACCCATCTTCAATTTTTATACAAACCATCTCATTACACTCCCTTTCTCTCTAGCAATTTATTAAAGAAAATACATTGTCTCAATAATGAAATGGAGTTCCTCTGCATCCAAATCTTCCGAAGAAAACGAACTCATTTTTAAACGGGAAAGAAGGTGGTCGAACATTTGATCGAACGGTTTCAACGTCAAAACGAGATCTTCACCTCTAAAGTATGACAGACTGGGTGCTAACAAACTTTGGCGAGACATTATGTTCCTGCGATTTATTTATGATGAAGAGAGTTTTAGAACAAGTTTTCATTTGAGTATAGAATTATTTTTGCGTATATCAAATGATTTGTCGGAGCGATATTCGTTTTTCCAACAAAGAGACGCTAGAGGTATAGCAGGATTCACCACTTTTCAAAAATTTATGGCGGCTCTTAGAGAACTAGTGTACGATGTTATTTCGGATGCGTTAAACGAGTATTTACAAATGTCTAATTAAATCGCACGTGATTTACTTAAAACTTTCTATCAAGGTATATAAATATTTCCTTAGTTTTTATAATATTTTAAATTTGCACGTGATTCACTTGAAAACTTTCGTTCGAATCATGTTGACTTACTCTAAAAAAATTGCGTAGACCCACTATGTATGATATTCAACACATATAAAAGGTGCATGATGAAATACATGGTTAACCTGGAATGTTCGGTAGCCTTGATTGTACGCATGTTTATGTGTACTACTGCTTGGAGAGGTTAGTTTTCACCGTGGTTATCACCCCGACCCTACTATCATACTTAAGGTGACGACCTCGTATGATCTTTGGTTCCAGTATGTGTTTTTGGGTGTTGTTGGGTCAAATAACGACGTCATTGTTATCAATCAATCTTCTTTATTCGACAACCTTATCCACGGCATTGAACCCCCGCAATCTTTTTATGCAAATGAAGAACATTTCAAATACGGGTACTACCTTGTTGAGGAATTTACAGCGAATGGGTGACACTACTTCAAGCTTTTACATCTACACTTGAAGACAAAAGAAAGTACTTCACGAAGAAGCAAGAATCCATAAGAAAAGACATCGAAATAGCGTTTGGGGTTGTAGAAAAACACTTTCATTTGATTGCAAACCCCATACGGTTTTGGACAAGGGAGAACATAATAAACATAGTCCATACTTGTCTCATTCTGTAGATGTTCCCCAGTTGCAATCGACAAGGGTAAGGCTATTTTTCAAACTAACAAGGAGATGTTCTCCCATTGCAATCGACAATCACTGATCACAAAGAATAAAAAACATAGCATTAATCAAGAACCGTCAAATACACGGAAACCTTCGTCATGAATTGGTCGAGCATTTGTGGGCTAGACGATCCGATGATCTCGTATTAGACTAGTATTGTATTGTTTTAAAAATACTTAAGTAATGTTTTCTATTTATAGTTCAATGTATTTTTTTAATATTAATGTGTTTAGATGGTTTTTTTTAAATAAATGAAATAAATAATTTGTTAGATTCCTTGATCACCTCATCCAAAACAGGATTAGGCTACTTGATCAGATGCTCTATCCAATGTTCAGTCAGCATTCAGTCAACAACATATGAAACAATATTACATGATAATTGAGTAAGAGTTCTATCCCACAACACATAACCTTAAAGGAATAAGCAAATAAATACTTATCATACTAAACAAGTGGATTGATGACTTGAATAAATACCAAATTCAGGTTCGAGTCCAGCCATCTTTTTTATAGTTTTTGCTTTCTTTATATTTAAATGGGTTATTGGATTTTAATAATCTCAAGTTTCATTTATTGGCTGGGATTAATCCTAACTCAGTAAATGTTACAGATACTTTCAACTTTAAGTTTTTTCCTCCAACGATCTCTTACTAACTGAGAGTTAACCATGTTAGTTTTTTGATAACGTTGACTGAGTTTGTGACCAAAATACTAAACAGAAAGTTGAAATCTATCATAAGTCCGTCAATTGAACTTTCGCAAACCCAAAAAACGTCAATCTCCACCTCCACCTCCTTATTTGAACCACCGAACTCGCTGAGGTAGGTTTCAGTTGATGATGGAGGTTAGACAATGAAAAACGGACCTAACTGAGACTAGGAGGTGCTGGAGTTGAAAAATGACTCAAAGTTAACATCATTTCATCAAAAGAACTAACGAGAGTTAACTCTCAGTTAGTAAGGAATCATTGTAGGAATATAAGTTCAAAGTTAAAAGTGTTTGTAAACATTTCTTGAGTTAGAATTAATCTCGGCCAATAAATATAAGTTGAGATTGTAAAATCAAAAACCCTATTTAAATCCAAACTAGGTCAAATACAATTTCGTAAGTTTTAAATACAATTCCATTTTTATAACTTTTTATCTATGACATGTCATCCACATCCCGATGAAGATCGGAGAAGAGAGAAAAAAAAAAAAAACTCAACATGCATGTATATCTTAATTTTTGTTGATTTCTTATTTTTTTATTTTTATTTACATATTGATACAAACGAGTTTTGATGACCGCACGTCGAAGGAAGCGTTGATGATATAATATTTTATTTATGTTACCAAACCATAATGACGTTAAACATTATTATAGAATAGTATTACGAAACCATATGTTACGGCATCATAAACTGTGAAAAAAACAACGTTTTTTTATTATTTATAAAATAAGAATAAACTTGACGTAAACTCACTCGTAGAGGCTCAATCGACGGTGAACAACGATGTTTTGTATTAAACAACAAAACCTATACGTAAATTGAAGTGTCTTACGAAAGGTTAAATATTCAATCGACATGAAAATTCGTTACACGCGTTGCGATGACACTAACATGATAAGTACGTAGAAGAAACACATGAAATTATGGTGTCACTATTTCGGAGTCTAAAACGTTAATATAAAACATTATTATGTCTCATTCATTACTATTGAGTAATAAAAAAAGAAATTATTAAGTGGAAAAAACCATAAGAAAAATATAAAGGAAAAAAAAACAAACATATCCTAAGTAAAAAAGTATAAATGCATCAAGATTCGAACCTGCATGCTATGTTTAAAATCCAAAGGTTTTATCCAACTAATCCAGCACCATGTCCGAGTATAAATTTAGAAATAATGATATTTATCTAGATCGAAGTCGGTGGCTTTAGCCACCGGTTTTAGTAAATGAGTTGGTATATAATTTCTTTAAATCGAGTAAGTACAACGCACACTGCTTATGAACTACAAGCTTACCTGCTTATAGTGGAAAACATGTTTAGTTTGATAATTAATTTATATATGATTTTAACATAGACTCCTCTACCATTTGAGTTTTTAAAAATGAAGTTTTAGTTAAGTTATTCACGCGGTTCCATTTCACTGAATATATACAAACTTTTGGATTTAAGTCTCACCTGTTATTAAAAAAATAGAAAGTCAGGTTGGGTTAGAGGATTTTCTCGTCTAAAGTGAATTTCCTTCTATAGGTGGTATCAGGTTCAAGAATGATAGGGATACACTAATGTACGAGCTTCCATTAGGGGACATGTCAGTCTAGTGCTCCAAGTTTTCATACTTGCGTGATGGAAATAATTGGGTGGACAGTGACCCGTAATTGATTTAACTAACTGTTAAAAAAGATTATAATATTTAATCTATATTAGATTTGATATAACTTTAAAAAGAACTTGGATTATCTGTCTGGTTTTTAGAATCTTTACATACTTTTATTATCTTGTCATATATTGTCTCATAAAGTTATTAATGTTTTTATAATTATTATTATCATCGGAGTAAATTGGTTGATACATATAAAAAAATCAGTAACTTTCTTTTTCTAGATTATGGTATACCTAACATGAACAAAAGAATAATCATATTTACAATCATGTGAAACATTACTCTAACGTCAAGTATTTATTTCTTTATTCAAGTATCACACTTTAAGCCTATTAACACATACGCAAATGCATGTTTTAATTTACCAATAACATATCACTTTTATAAGCAATATCTACATTTTCATATTTTTTTTTTATTGTGACACCTCAAAACTATAAATCAACACCTTAAATTTTTATACGGGTCGTATAGCCTCATACACGTTATAGTGGGGTCGTATAGCCCTTTACGGGGCGTGTAACCCCGTACGGGACGTATAACCCCTTTGATAAGCCCCTAAAATTTTCCTCGTGGTCTGTATCGGAATTTTCAATACGCATCATATAGTCCTATATGTGTCGTATAGCGGGTCGGTCATATATATGAAGCGTATATCTTTCTGACAGCCCCCTTGAATTTTCCTTGTTTTCAATGTTTTCGACCCTATACGCCACGTATGGTGTCATACAAAACGTATATAAGAGTGTCGATTTATAATAAAATATGTATGTATATATGTGTACATTCATTAAGAGTGAGGGAAAGGATGATACGCAAGCACTAGTCATGTAATCCATATACGTACATACTCATTTATATTTTATGTGACACATAAGTAAAAATAACTACAGAATAAAACGTGCTCTTTTATTGTCATCTTCTACAAATACAACAAAAATAATCTCACTACAGAATAGGTAGTGAGCGCTAATGAGCGAACGAAAAACTTATACACAAGCGCTAGTCACGTAATACAATCATTTACATACTCTTTACTTTTATTTAAAGGCTAAACGGATAAGTAACGGGACAATGGCCCACCCGATGATCTGTATTACTCGAGTATAAAACCTTAGCATACAAGTTTATACAACCCAAATATCTTTCACTATTATGTTTAATATAATTATTTTTTTAAACTACTAATTAGATCACTGACAGATCACTGTACCATCCAATCATCTAAATTACTTGAGTAAAATACATTTGTACTTGGAACACTAGACTAACAAATCTACGAAAATAAGCTCGTATAATAGTTTATGGCCTTAGTCTCGAACCTGAGATCATTCTAACGAGAAAACCAGTTTTATAAATAGATAACTAATAATATACGTATTGTGATGGGAAGTAGGGAATGATAATAACGTGGTGAAAGAGCGATTTGGAATGGTCCGAAGTCCAAGATGTTAAAGGCTATTTTGCAGCAGTGATTGAGTTGTCAATCCAAAACAACTCTTTTTAAGACTTTATTATTATTATTATTATTATTATTATTATTATTATTATTATTATTATTATTATTATTATTATGTTTTCAATTCCCATTCCAACCAAGTGCCGGCCGACGGGAATCGAACAGGCCCAAGTTCCCACCCACATTCCATCGTTCCAATGGAATCACATCATATCCTAATCTTAATCCTACGGTGTGGATATTGTCTCGAACAAACCAAAGATTTGCATCTAGAATTGAATTGAATTGAATTAAAGGATGATCAGATGGTTCTTGAAATAAACAGGAAAAAGCTACGAGTAGGAGATGTTCATTTATGGTTAGTTAACAAAGAATTAACATATGATATCTCTGATGCCGTGAGGGAGTGTCCAACTCCTGATTCCTTTCCTTTTTCTTGTTAATCCACCTTGCTTTTTTATCTCCACTTTGATAAAAATGATTATATAAATATGAACAACGTACTCCTCTTGCGTAGTTACAACTATTACAAGCGTGTAGTGAGAAATTACACGTCCTATCAGTGACGGACTTAGAAATTCTTTTCACGAGGGGAAAAAAATTTAAAGATCGTTTGGCTAAAGTTATATAATAATTTTTTTCCATTCAATTCGGGACAGATTGAGTCAAAAAAAGACAACCAAATTAAGTTTTATAACCAAGAAAAACACGTCAAATGTCATTACAAAAGCATGAGAAAAATACAATATATCTAGTTCAACCCTATATAACAATTTTTTACAGGTCAAGTTAGGTCGGATCATATAAAAATAAACGATCATACTAAATTTATGAAACCAACAAAAGCACGTCAAATATTATTACCAATTATGTAAATGAAAGGTGTTTATTTGTTTCATCAGTTAATTGTATGACTTGATGAATCATCCAAGTTGGCAAATCCTATATCTGTTTTTAAAATGCCAATATGGATCGCCAGTTCAATCCGAAGTTTTCTTTTATCAATTTTATTGAAAATGTAAAGGTAGAACTCGGATAATCTTAGTGTTTTTGTAATGTCAAACCCATTAAAATTATCACAAGAACTCAAACTGCTCAAACAAACAAGCAAATTGAATGTTACCTCGTTAAAACGATTATCAAACTCTTGTATTTGTATATATAAAACAACATTGAAACAATTATGCTTAGAATGGTGGCGACATGTGATGTTTGTTTGTTTGTTTTTTTTTTCCTTAGACTTCAAAGATTGGGTTTTAGATATTAGATTTTAAAATTTTGCCCTATATTTAAAAGATTGGACTTCAAAGGCGGGAAGATTGCAAAATATTATGAGAGACGGTCGGGATTTGAGTGTATATACAACATTGTTTAATTTTTTTAGGGTGGACGGGTGTCCCCCTTTGAGATAGGCAAGGTCCCCATTGCGTCCCACAAAACAACATCTTGTTGGTAAGTGATTTACTTTTTCTATGAGTAGGTTGTGATTCAAATTCTGTAATATATAATTGTGATAATTTTAGAATAGAGTTGATGTATTAGGTATGTGCATAGTAAAAACTAAAAAGTGTGTTTGTAGGTTAAAAATGTAAGAAATTCACTCAAATAATATTTTGATAAACCACCGAAAAAGAAATTATCCTAATTATATCAAGGTGTTGTGGTGTTTTTTAAAGCATAGAGGTTCAAGTCTTGTCATGAGTGTATGATGTACTTTAGGACTAGATTGTTGAGTGTGTGAGTTTATTGTTAAAAAATGTACGTTGATTCATTAGTAAACTCAAATACAGTAACTATTAACAATTTTAAAAAAGCTATGTTCAACTTGAATACATGTAACCACTAATTTAATTTGATATTCTAGCACATCCCCGAATGACAGCTCGTACATCAGGCACACAACCATGTTTCATCAAAATTTGAAGGAAACCCTCAAATATGGTAAAACTCCCCCACGGTCGGGTGCGAACCCATGGCTTAAAAGATCCCGAGCTCTATCCTTCATCTCCATGCCAATGAACCAAATGGCCGATGGCTCATGTATTCACTAGTGATGCTCACAAGATTGTCCGTTACAGTGATGGTTTAGTTAAGCAATTATAGTTTTCATATGTTTAAGATAAGGAGATGATGTCTTCTTAGGCATAGGGACAAGTGATTGTGTAAAACAAAAAAAAACTTAAATTCTCATAGTTTTCATATGTTTAAGATATGGTGTAATTTAGTAGTAGGAGTATGATATATAGTTTTATCGTTTAAAAATAAAACTAAAAAACTTAGGCATAGGGACAAGTGATTGTGTATGTCTCTTGACACTTAAATTCCCATAAAGTTAAATTATCGACTCATGAATTGTGTTATCAAGCGTAATCCAAGTTGGAAATGTTATTCTCTGGAGAAGAATATGATAACTATACACATTGTGAAGTCGCTGGATCGGTTGACATCCGAGCGTGTTCTTGACGAAAGGCAAAAAACCAAAAGACAAACAAGAGAACGAATAATAATGGTTTCATTGATAAAACCTAATGATTACAAGCTCGTTAAACAGAAGAATCACGACTTTTGACAACGGGAGATCGAGCATGATCTCCCCTCTCATCCGGCAGCACCTAGGCCCCGAGCACACTCTCAAAACCCTTATCTCTCTACACAATGAAACTGGTATTTATAAGCCTCAGCCCATATCAGATGCGACTGGGCCCATTCGTACGATTGGACCATGCATATGGTTCAATCGTACGACTGGACCATACTTATGGTTCAGTATTACGAATGGCCCAATAGCATCTCTCAGTCACACGTCTGGTCCATTAGCATGGCTCAGTAGTACGACTGAGTCTCATTCGCATATGCTCCTGCGAATGACTCAGTTTCATGTGTTTACAACATATCAGGTGTATTACAGCCTAGACTATTCGTCAAGCGACGAACACGCTATATATGACAATATATGCTCCAACAAATTCCCCTTGGACGTTGCTTGCGACTAGTAGATAACACCTCTTACAATATTCAGTCAAGCTTTGCTCTGGTTTCCAATAAAATCAAACAAAAAACCATATGAGCCAACGTTGCTGATCCGTCAGGTTGCTACAGTATCCCTGAAAATGAATTTAGGCACAATAGCTTTCGTTTACTTTGCAGAACACCATCATAGCAACAAGATTCCCCATTTGACTGATTTTTTCAGATAATGACATGAACAGTTTTCCATTACTCTAATCTTCACACAGGCTAACCTGATTAACATTAACACCTACGGAAATTCCCCCTCAAATTCAGCATATCCCAATATATAAACATTGTGCTCTCCTGGCGTCTTCATACGGTGTATTAGGCAAAAAAGTAGAAGGTTTCAATCCACAGTTGACAATCTCAAAAAAGCAGCATGCACACAGATTCGTCATCAGAAACCAGCTCACATCATCACTTTCTGATTGTGTCTTCAATTTTTCTATACATGGATTCCCCCTAAGAATCAGAATCCTCTCTGTGCGGATAAAAATAACTTGATTGGCCTATAAATAATCAGATGCTCCTGACTACCCCACAAAATCAGCACCGACTGCTGACATCTTCTCTTCTCTCTTTTGTGTTCTAACTACATTCATCTATTCTGGAAGTCCAACGAATAATAGGGTATCCATCGAACTTATTTGACAAAAGAACCTCATGGTGAATGTGCTTTGCTCATCCTCAAATCTGTGCAAGAGGCAGTTCCAGAATTTTTATTTTTTATTTTTTTTTGGTCTGGAACACCGTTCATTCGTATGACATGGAGGACAAATATCACATTCGTGAATGGATGATACGAATGATATATTCGTGCGACTGGTCATAAGACTGGTCCAGTAGCATGACTGGACATAAGACTGGTCCAGTAGCACGACTGGACATAAGACTGGTCTAGTAGCATGACTGAACATAAGACTGGTCCAGTCGTACGACTGGACATAAGACTGGTCCAGTCGTACGACTGGACATAAGACTGGTCCAGTCGCATGACTGAACATAAGACTGGTCCATTCGTACCACTGGACATAAGACTGGTCCAGTCGCACGACTGGACATAAGACTGGTCCAGTCGTATGGTCCAGTCGTATGAGCGGATCTGCACGTAGATTTTCAGATCTGCAGCCGCCATGGCTGCCAAAAACCCTAATCTGATGAATTTTACATGAACTGAAACAAAATTGACATCATAAGATTCGCAAGGGTGATAAGAACGTGATTCCGAGTTCGATTTTAACCAAGAAACAAGACACGTAACAAGATCTGAGCAAAACACGAAGAACACGAAGTGGTTTAACGTCAAAGAAGATGAAATAGATCTAGAAATCAAGAGCTCGGGCTGCTAGAATAATTGTTAGATCATTCTAGCAGTAACCTGCTCTGATACCAATTGTGAAGTCGCTAGATCGGTGACATCCGAGCGTGTTCTTGATGGAAGGCAAAAAACCAAAAGACAAACAAGAGAACGAACAATTATAGAATGGTTTCATTGATAAAACCTAATGATTACAAGCTCATTAAACAGAAAAATCACGACTTTTGGCAAGGGGAGATCGAGCATGATCTCCCTCTTATCCGGCAGCACCTAGGCCCAGGCACATTCTCAAACCCTTATCTCTCTACACAATGAAACTGGTATTTATAGGCCTCAGCCCATATCAGATGCGACTGGGTCCATTCGTACGATTGGACCATGCGTATGGTTCAATCGTACGACTGGACCATACTTATGGTTCAGTATTACGAATGGCCCAATAGCATCTCTCAGTCGCACGACTGGTCCATTAGCATGGCTCAGTCGTACGACTGAGTCTCATTCGTACGACTGAGTCTCATTCGCATATGCTCCTGCGAATGACTCAGTTTCATGTGTTTACAACGTATCAGGTGTATTACATTAAGCCTAGACTATTTGTCAAGCGACGGACACGCTATATATGACAATATATGCTCCAACACACATGATAAAACTCTTAAAGTAAGTCATCTAGTCTTGAAAAAGAGGAATGTATGAGATCAATGTTGGTCTAACATGGATAATAAAAATCTATGATATGATTATGGTAGCCTGATATAAACATAATCTAATCTAATATACCAAATTTTAATGTGGCACATGATTATTTTTAGCATATTCATGTTATCATCACCTAGACGTCACCTATGATTGTCCATTTGTCACCATCACAATAAATTATAATTTTGGTAAAGTTCTTGATTTAAATAAAGTTTACTTAATAACTCTACTAAAAATATTTAATGAGACTTAATTTTATTAAAATATAGTTTAATTTGTAGTTAAATGCATATTTATAGATAATAAAATCTTTTTTCTATTTATACTATTGTTTATAACTTAAATATGTTTGTTAGATATAATAACTAGGCTAAAGACTCGTGTAACACACGGGTTCAATCAAAAAATATTGTTGTTATTTAAAGAATTCGTAGGTTATAATGTTGTTGATAATACTTTGCATATCGACTTTTATGTATAATTTTTAACATTAGCTACATCTCTAATATTAATAGGTTTTCTCTATTAGTACTTATACGTCTGAATAGTGTATTATATGGTATGAAATGAACTTATAAATAAGAATGTTAAGTAATAACAAATTAAATTGAACATGAAAAACAATACTTCAAATCCATAAACACCCAAAATTTCTTATACAACATTTGATGTTCAGTTGGTGATTTTTTCATCATTATCTAATATTAATAACTTTAATCCTTGTCTACTTTTAACTCGAGATAATGCAACATAGAGTTGATCATGTGTGAACAATGGTTGTTTAAAAAACAAACCAACTTTAGATAGCGATTGTCCTTGGCTCTTGTTTATTGTCGTTGCAAAACATACTGCTAATGGAAACTGTCTTCTTTGAAATAAAAAAAAACAATTTGTCTGAAGGTGTCAAAGTCAACCATGAAATAAAAGTGTGATTTCTAATATTACTTCCAGATACATCAAAACAATTTGCGCATATCAAACGAATTCCAATCAAACATAATAATAATATAGCATACACATAAAAAGAAATAAATAAGTTTAAAAAATAGAAGCATGTAATACATCTTCAAAGATGGATTGTTAAATCAGATCACCTTCAATTCAAAAAAATGAAAGTAAAATAATATTAATCAAAAAACACAATTATAAAAAATGATAGGCTAAATCTTATCGCAGAGGATGAAAGCTCAGATATAACAAAAAACAAATATCTTTTGTTGAACAAAACTTGATGAAGCTGAAGCCAAAATGAGAACGTTGATGAAGTCTGTCGAACTCGCTATCATCAAACTCTATAAAGAAAAATCGCAACGGTCGTAAAGCTAGGATGGTTGTGAAATCTAACAAAATAGGGTATGATTTTATTTCCAAAAAATATACCCATGTATTCCTTCAATTGAGAGAAGTCGATGAATAAATCCAGTAACTTTTGTCAAGATTCGAATATAAACCGAGCATTTTATGAAAACACACAATCAAGGAAATCGATTTCATAGATAAAGAGAATCATAAATAATTTCTCACAGTTTTATTGATGATTTATTTGAATAAAGAATAAATATCAGGTATGATTTTATTTCCAAAGAGATGCACTCTAATTTATGGTTAAATTTCTAAATTTTTCCTAAATATATCTTGTATCAAAAGTTGACTTTTAGTCAAATAAAACTAGACTAATACTAAGAACAAATACATATTTAGACGAGAATTAAAAATGTACACAGCCTTAAGAGAAGGCCACGTGACACTAAAGTTATTGTTTTATTAATAAGTATAGATTTTATTGACATGTTATCTATAACATATATTTGATTATACATATATATATATATATATATACATATATATATATATACACATACATATACATATATATATATACATATATATATATACATATACATATATATATATCACACACACATATATATATATATATATATATATATATATATATATATATATATATATATATATATATCTCTCTCTATCTATATCTCTCTATCTCTATATCTATATCTATCTCTCCTATCTCTATATCTCTCTCTATATCTCTATCCTCTCTATATCTCTCCACCCCCTCCCCGACGTCCGTGCTACTATAAGGCCCCTCTAAACTCCTCCCTCAGGACCTGTTGCGTTGCCCATGGGAATATAAACAAATAATATATATATATATATATATATATATATATATATATATATATATATATATATCTATATATATATATCTTATATATCTATATATATATATCAATATCTGTCTATCTCTATCTATCTGTCTCTATCTCTGTCTCTGTATCTCTCTCTCTCTATGTCTCTATCTCTCTCTCTCTGTCTATATCTCTCTCTCTCTAGTCTTCTATCTCTCTCCGTCGTCTCTCTCTCTCTCTCTGTCTTCTCTCTCTCTCTCTCTCATCTCTCTCTCTCTTCTCTCTCTTATCTCTATCTCTATTATATCTACTCTCTGTAGGGGAGTGTTCAAATGCGACCCATCTTTTTTTGTGCGAACCTTTAAGAACCAATCTCAGTCACTCATGTTTTATCCCATGCCCCTCCCCTGTCCATTTTCCCTCTTTTTTAACACGTGCATAACTCTTTTTTCACGACATCTTTTTTTCCAAAAAATTCACCATCAAATTCCGTATTTTTTTAATCTTTCCAACGCCTACCCTATTGCTATACTTTTCTCCCAAATCGTCAATCCGTTTTACATATGTGTAAATCTAGTTATACACATGTGTAGTACTGGATTTACACATGTGTAAATCCGATATTACGCATGTGTAAACGAATTTCATTAAAAAAACGGAAATTTTTTTTATTTTTTATAATTTTTTTTTATTTTTTTTTAAAAAAGGGAAAGTAGGGAGGGGAATATTTTTGTATTTTTCTCTTTTTTTATTTTTATGTTATTTTAATATTTATAAAATTTTTAATATTTTTGGTTAATTACCTTTTGCCATTAAAAACTAGTGGTTGAGATTGGTTCGTAGAGTTCTCACAAAAAAACTAATTCTCATTTGATCCCTCCCCTATATATATAATACATATATATACTATATCTATATATCATATAGATATATATATCTATCTCTATCTCCATCTCTCTCCCTCTATATATATCTCTCTCTCTCTCTCTCCCCTCCTTATCTCTCTCTCTATCTATCTATATTCCTATATCTCTCATCTCTATATACTCTACATCTCACAGCCCTCTTCTATTCTCTATATATCCCTACCTATAATATCTATGTCTCTCTATATGTCTATATCTCTGTATCATGTCTATATCTGTCTCTGTATCTGTGTCTCTCTCTCTCCTATCTGTATCTGTTATGTGTATCTCTCTCTCTCATCTTCTCTCTCTCTCTCTCTCTCTCTCCTCTCTATCTCTCTCTCTCTCTCTGTCCATGTCTCTATGTCTCTGATGTGTCTGTCTCTCTCTCTTCTCTCACTCTTCTTCTTCTCTCTCTCTCTCTCTCTCCTCTCTCTCTCTCTCTCTGTCCCACCCTCAAATTCCACGTGCGGGGTTTTTACCGCGAGGCTTGTGACAAACCCGGATTCAGACACGGTCATATCAAACGACCTATATGAACTTAAACAAGCGTTTGAACTTTAAATCAGAGTAGTCATAAACAAAATAAACATCAGTACGGAAGCGTAAAGACGAATGTAAACCAACTAAAAGTTCCCAAAGTACTATACGAAAATAAAATGTTCAAATCAAATAAATATATAGATTTGTGTGTTTAGAGACACTATAATAAATGTATCGCATATGACTTTATTATAAAAACTCTTATAATTAAAGATATATAAAGAATACCTTCATGTATGGTCCAATGGGTGTATGATTAATTGAATTTTATATGCTTGTGTGAGTTTGTGTATGCTTGTGTTTGCTTGTGTATGGAGAGTCATTTTGTTTAGCACACCGCAATTGAACCGTGATCGCGAACCGTACCATTCTACTCCGAACAATTAATTCCATTTCTAATATTTAATCTCAATTAAATATTAAATGAAACTCAGGTAAATTGGAACCCGATCCCTTGTTGCTTACACTTATTTGTTGCAACACATTCGAGGTGAGTCTTCACGGCCCCTATTTTACATTACTTTCTTTTTGGGGGAGAAAACATGCAAACTTTATTTATAAATGGTTTCTAGTATTATTGTTTATCGCCTGTTACGTTAGTCCAACATACTTAAAAGTCCTTACATTCTCGAACCGTTAGTAATGTGTAGCGAGGTAATTCTGAGTAGTACTACTCGGTTTGACAAACCCCACCGGGCTAGTCGCGCTAGCTTGATTGGAGGTCAAACGGGTGCGTTATTGACCTAACATTTGTCACTGTCTGGGTTAGACGTGACGGGAAGGCAACAAACATACAAACAGTCAGCTTCGGTTTGAAACGCTAAATAACTTGATTATAGGCTAGCTACCTATCGATATGCTTTAATTACTTTACCATTCGAACAGTTACAAACATTTTTATCTGTTATTAAACCTGTGAACTCACCAACTTTATGTTGACACACTTTAGCATGTTTTCTCAGGTCAGAGGAACGCTTAAGCTCATGTTGCACAATTAGAGAACGCACTCAGGACATGCATCATCAAACTCATTTATTTTGATTTGAACATTTTTATTTTCGTATAGTACTTTGGGAATTTTAGTATTGGTTTACATTCGTCTTTACGCTTCCGCACTGATGTTTATTTCGTTTATAACTACTCTGATTTAAAGTTCAACGCTTATTTAAGTTCATATAGTGTCGTTTGATATGACCGTGTCTGAGATCCTGGTTAGTCACACACCTCGCGGTAAACCCCCCGCACGTGGAATTTGAGGGTGTGACAGATTGGTATCCGAGCCACTGGTTATAGAGAAATAGGATTGCATTGCATCTAGACTATAGCCTTAGACACAACACTAGCATGGCACAAACACTATTACTTGTTTACGACTTTTGACGTACATTTCATGGTATACTCGCGTTATGTTACAGGATGTCCACATCATCATCATCTGAACCATCGATGTCACCTATATCACCCTCGAATAGTAGAGACCGAGGATTCTGCTCGTCTGCCTTCGACATCTATACCTGTTTCTTCACCCCCAGAGTCTAAGAGACGCCGACTTGAGCCTACCGTTGCCACTACGGGGCACGGGGAGCCCTTAAATTCCCATGACTCACCTAACACCCACGATTGGGACTGGTTACCAGATTGATTGCCCGATGGATTAGGGAGGAGAACGTGCCCTACCCTCCTACTCCTTTCACACCTGCTTCTACTCCTATCCTACTATATATCCTCACCCGCCCGGACAATCATTCGCCGCCTTTGTAGCTGCGATGAAACGTGAGGTACGCTATATGCATCAACAACCGAAGGATTAAAACCCTGTCAGAGGATCAGGCTCGAACACATAGACGCTTAGAACTTCAAAAGAAAGCCTTGAATCCACTGACAAGTGCCATAATAGACTCGTTAAGGAATTCAAACAACTAGTGGGCCGTGTTAACACTTTAGAGGCTAAAGCCGTGGAATCTGAGCAGCACGTGTTCAAGCAGCTGTGAGAATTGCGGAACTAGAGGCACAGGTCGAAGCTCTGTGTGGCACAACAAGAAGAGAGGAGCCCGAAGAGGAACCTGAAGAGAACCCGAGGAAGACCCCGAAGAGGTTCCTGAAGTTGACGAAGAAGATGCAGTATCAGTTATCTCTTCAGCTGGTGATGACACTTAAGCATTTCATTTCATTTCCTTAACCTAGGTGGGAAGGGTTGTTCCCATCCAACTGATATATTTTGAATTTGATCGTTTGATTTGAATACATTGTACCTCTTACATTTATTTTCATCGAAGATTTATTATTTGATTATTGGTTGTTGTGGTTTTGTGAAATGCATGATTATTTACATTGTACATTATGATGATTATATATTATATATTTTCTCATGTTCGTGTATTGTGAATGCGAAGAATCATGTCAGGAAAAAGAGCTGGACGTCCGAGCGGACGAGGAAACATCAACACGACTCAAGCTGAGTTAGATGCCATTATTAATGAGCGTGTTGCTGACGCGCTTTGCAGGCATATGAATAGACCCGAAATCAGAACCAGAATAACCAGAACCAAAATCAAGGAGTAACCTTAAGCCTAACGGACCCATTGGTTTTTCCCTATGATAACTTATTATCGAATTCTAAATTTTCGTACATAGTCATGATCTTTGATTCAGGCCAAGCAGTCTGTACATTCAAGATGTTTATGGATTGTAAGCATCACTCTTTCAGTGGTTCTGAGGGTGCTGTTACACAACTACTTCGTTGGTTTGGAGAAACTTGAGTCGGTTTTCGCCATGTGCAACTGTCCTGTGGGAAATCGTGTCAAGTATGCTCTGGCACATTAGAAGGACCACCATTAACTTGGTGGAACTCACAAGTCCAGACATTAGGACTTGAGGCGGCTAATAATCTACCATGGGATGACTTCAAGACTTTAATGAAAGATGAGTACTGCCCGAGGAATGAAGTCCAGAAGCTGGAAGTGAATTCTGGAATCTTAAAATGGTTGGCTCCAACATTGAGGAATATACGACTCGTTCGCACGAGTTGGCTGCTTTATGTCCTCAGATGGTAGACCCAGACTACAAAAGGATAGAGGGTATATTGATGGGTAGCTCCTCAGATTCAAGCTAGTGTCATAGCTGTGGACCCTGAGACTATTCAGCATGCTATCCGGCTAGCTCACAGGCTCACTGATCAGGCAGTGGCGCAGGCACTCTACCTAAACGTAGTACTACATCTGGTTCATCTGACTATAAAAGAAAATGGGATAATACCACCAGCAAGTCCTCAAACTCGAACAACACCCATCAACACAAGTCAGAAATTTTGACTCTTCCAGAAGCTTCACCACCAACAATAATCAGAACAACAACAACAATGGTCAGGGAGCAAGTAACTATGTGGGCAAGTATCCAAAGTGCACAAATGTAACTTTCATCATCATGGCCATTGTGATCGTTTTCGTTGTCAAAGGTGTGGAAGAATGGGCCATGCTGCTAAAGACTGTAGGGTGAACTGATGACCAGGCAACAACCTTATCAAACAACGACAGGGTGAAGTGACTAGAGGCTGTTTTGAGTGTGGTAAAGAGGGTCACTATAGGAAGGATTGCCCAAAACTAAAGAACGGAAACAGGGGGAATAATGGAAACAACAACTATGGGAATGGCGCTAAAGGTCGAGCTTTCGTGGTGGGTCTAGTGAGGCAAAGAATGATCAAAACGTAGTTACCGGTACGTTTCCTCTGAACGACTGTTTTGCTTCTGTATTATTTGATACCGGTGCTGATAGGAGCTTTATCTCTACCAAGTTTAGCAAACTTCTAGATGTAATGTTAACCGAAATAGAACCTAGTTACACCCGTAGAACTAGCTGATGGTAAAATGATTGAGGCAACACATATTCTCAAAGGATGTAAACTAGAACTATCGGGACACAAGTTAGATATAGACCTCATGCCTGTTACTCTTGGTAGCTTTGACGTGGTCGTCGGCATGGACTGGTTATCTAAGAACCAAGCTGAGATTATCTGTCTTGAAAAGGCCATTCGTGTACCACTTCCTAGTGGTGAAATCTTATATGTTCAGGGCGAGAAAGGTGGTGTAGTCTTTGGCATCATATCGTACATGAAAAAAGCCCAGAATGGCTTACGTAAAGGCCATACCCGCTATTTTAGCTATGATCACAAAAAAGACATCGAAGAAAAGAAGATCGAGGATATCCCTATTGTTCGTGACTTTCCTGAGGTTTTCCCTCAAGACTTACCTGGTCTTCCACCGCATCGTCAGGTCGAGTTCCAGATTGATTTGACGCCTGGATCCACACCTATTGCAAGAGCACCGTATAGACTAGCGCCAAAAGAACTGGAAGAACTGTCTACTCAACTACAAGAACTCTTGGATAAAGGGTTTATCAGACCTAGCTCATCACCATGGGGAGCCCCAGTCCCTGTTTGTCAAGAAAAAGGATGGGACTTTTCGCATGTGTATCGATTACCGTGAACTGAACAAAGTGACGATTAGAATCGTTATCCTCTTCCCCGTATCGACGATTTGTTTGACCAACTTCAAGGGTCGAGCTTCTATTCCAAGATAGATTTGAGATCAGATTCATCAACTGAGAGTCCGAGAGGAGACATATCAAGACAGCATTCAAACTCGTTACGATCACTACGAGTTTTTTGTTTATGTCTTTGGGTTGACCATGCACCAGCTGTGTTCATGGATCTTATGAACCGCGTTGCAAACCCTACCTGGACAAGTTTGTCATTGTTTTTATCGATGATATCTTGATATATTCAAAGACAAAGAGGAACATGAGGAACATCTTCGATTGATTTTGAATTACTTAAACAAGATGTCACATCCCAACCTTGACGGCGGAAACGTCGATATGTGAGGGTTAAGATTGTTCACAGCCACATAACGCTATATTTAATTGTAAATATTATTATCATAAGTCTTAAAATGAAATACAAGCATAGGTCTCAAACGTGAAATAAGTCCCAAACAAGACTAAACATTACATAAACATTTTATTTATTAACTAGGTCCAAGTCCTAGTTTTATTGCAAGCTTCAAAGACCATTTTAAACTTGAGGTTGACCTGAAACATGATAAAAATAAAAGGTCAACTATAATAGTTGGTGAGTTTCCAAGGTTTTCATACATAATATGATAAAGTTACAAGTAGCAATTGTCATAGGTCATAAGTTAGTAAGGTTATAGAACACATATCGTTACAAAACCAAACCTCTACTTGATTACAAGTATATAAGATTGGCTAAGTGTATTTGGTTCCCATGATGAACAAGCATAGTCATCAGGAGCCGGCAATACCTCGGCTTTAGCACCAAATAGGCTTGTCAGGCCCAAAGATCTAAGACGTCGCCAGGCTAGCAATAGTTAATGATTGTAAAAAACTATGTATCTCATATAAACACTTACAACACAAACAACCATGACAAAATATAAAGATGAATTGCAAGTGATTTACAAGTCTCAAATGTGTATAAGTGCATCATGTATAAGCAATCATGTTTCACCCCAAATAATGTGAAAAGATAAAAAGGGGCAAGGAAACTCACTTCACCAAATGTATAAAAATGATGATTAATAAGAATAACAAGCAATATTCCAACGTAGTTCTTCACAAAGCACCTAAGTATAATATATTTACAAGATTTAGATTAATAAGATTAATGATTTAACATGATCTAGGGTTTCGATGGGAATTTGGGGTCTTTAATACCTAAATAACTTTAGTTAATGAGATCCTTTATATTTTTAATCCAAGAGAATATCATCTATCAAATGTTAAAGAAATTAAATCTTTTATAACAGTTCTGAATTTTATTACAAAAATGATATAAAACATTTTAGTTCTATATTATCATGATTAATCCATGATTATAAAATGTATGAATAAGTAAGTTATCTATTTATATAAAATAAACTAAACATAATATTTGTTGATATTATTTTATAAGAAAATTGTTAAAGTATTTAAAGTAATAAATTTGTAGAAAATAATGAGATAATCTTTAAAAATAAACCAAATTTACAAAACACTTTTTACAATTTTTAGATAATTTTCTATATTTCTTTAGGCTGAAAAAGCTTAAAAAAAATTGTTGAGGGAGCCCGGGTTCGAGCCCGGGACCTCAAGGATGGGAGTGTAGAGTCTTAACCCAGTAGGCGCGGGCGCCTAAGCCTGTAAGAACTCAGGTTTTTATTTCTTAAATACCAACTTAAACAAAACCCCCAAATCACATATGAACCCTAGAATCATTTAACCCCAAATCGAACTTTAATTTGATAGCGATTATCAAAATTAACATGGGGCTTTGATTCCCCATGTGATTTTGAGTATATACGTACATTTAATTACCCAAGTTGAAGATGGATGGATGATGAACAGACCAAGCTTAAAGCCGCGACACACGTACGACTGGTTCGACGTTCAAACGATGATGGAAATCAAATTGAACTCGTGGAAAGCTTCGAATAAGGTTCTTGATGCAAAGCCCTTTGCCAATTTCGACAATTGAAGCTCGGAAGATGATGAACACGTTCGTTGCAGGTCACGACGAAGATGAAGTTTGTTTTTGGTGATTTTGAGTGTTTCAGATACAATTGATTGTTGTATTCGATTAAGGACAGATAGATAATCGTGTACGTTGAATCAAATTTGATTATTATTGCGATTTAATACCCAAACGGTTATGGGTTTAATGTGCTACGGTTACACACTCGGTTGATTGGTATTCGGCTTTTAATCCTCAGTTATTAGGGGTATTAAGGTTTGAATCACGCACACAAGGTATTTCGGAACGATTGGACTTCGAAACCGAGGGGTTTTTGGCATTTTGAAGCTCTCCGGCTTGGCCGGAGAGGGTTGGCGGCCGACGGGGAAGAAGGGGAGAATGGGTTGGGTTTTTAACAATTACACAAATGGTCCCTCGAATTTGAATTTCTTTTATTTTATGCTGAAACTTTAATTTAAAGTTTTAAAAATAACAACTTAGCCCCCTAGTTTAGTTGTTTTAAGTTTTAGTTAATAAAATTCTCATGGTTATTAATAATATTATTATTATTAATTTTATTATATTATTATTATTATTACTATTATTATTATTATTATTAGTATTATTATTATCAATATTATTATTATTATAATTGTTATCATTATTATTATTTACTTAGCTTAAAAACTTAAACAAAGAATCATACAATAATAACCCACCAAGATTCATAAATTGCATAAATAACCATATAAGAATTTACAAAATTAACTTTTAATTAACGGAATTACGAGATGTTACAGTCTCCCCAACTTAAAAGAATTTCGTCCCGAAATTAAAAGAAATGAAACTATACAAATAAGAACGGGTATCTCATCTTCATGTGCTCCTCACGTTCCCAAGTAAATTCAGCGCCGCGTTTATTTCCCAACGAACCTTGACGATTGGGGTTGTGTGGTTTTCTAGTCTTCTTCATTATGCGATCCATGATCTCAACAGGTTTCTCGACAAAATGCAATGACTCGTCAATCTGGATGTCTTCCAACGGAACATGCAGACTTTCATCAGCCAAGCACTTTCTCAAATTTGAGACGTGGAACACAGGATGAACTCCACTAAGGTCGGAAGGTAGCTCTAGTTTATAAGCCACTTTCCCAATCCTTTTCAGGATTTTGAAAGGCCTACAAATCTTGGAGCCAGTTTGCCCTTCTTTCCAAAGCGAACCACACCTTTCCACGGTGAAACCTTAAGAAGAACCATCTCCCCAACTTGGAATTCCAATGGCTTACGTCGCTTGTCAGCATAACTCTTTTGACGACTTCTCGTCACTTCAAGGTTCTTGCGAATGATAGAAACTTTATCGGTCGTCTCTTGTATAAGTTCGGGACCAGTGATGAAGTTTTCACCAATGTCGGTCCAACAGATCGGTGAACGACATTTACGACCATAAAGTGCTTCAAACGGTGCCATCTTGATACTCGAGTGATAATAATTGTTATACGAAAACTCCGCGAGCGGTAGATGCGTATCCAATCACCACCAAAGTCAAGAACACAAGGCGTAGCAAATCCTCCAAGGTTTGGATCGTTCACTCCGTTTGACCATCAGTTTGAGGATGGTAAGCCGTGCTTAGATCCAATTGAGTACCCAAGAGGTCTTGCATAGGCGACCAAAAATGTGAATTGAAACGAGCATCTCGGTCGGATATGATGTGCAGAGGTACCCCATGACGACTTACAATCTCATCAACGTATATACGAGCTAACCTTGATGTCTTGTAAGTGTCACGTATAGGTATAAAATGTGTCGATTTGGTCAATCGGTCAACGATCACCCATATGGTATCATGTCCACGAGAGGTTCGGGGTAGCTTGGTTATGAAGTCCATGGATATGTGTTCCCATTTCCACATAGGAATCTCGGGTTGCTCAAGTAATCCACTTGGACGTTGATGTTCAGCTTTACCTTCGTACACGTGAGACACTTAGCTACATAAGTCGCTATGTCTTTCTTCATTCCAGGCCACCAATATAGACCACGTAGGTCCATATACATCTTATCAGAGCCAGGATGAATAGAATAACGAGTTTGATGAGCTTCGTTCATGATAAAGGTACGGAGGTTATCGCGGTTTGGAACCCAAATTCGATTTGCGAAGTACATCAATCCATTAGGTTTCGTTTCCAATTGGGTTAGAAGATTATGCTCCATTCATCCTTCATCTTCCTTCTCGTTGTACCATTTGTTGAGCCTCCAAGATGCTAGACTCGATGTCACTATCTATTCTCAGGTTTTGTAGCAGTACGGTAGTCTCGTTGACATCTAGTCGAATCTCAGTATCGAACTCACCAAAGTGTCAAACCATTGACGTCGATCGCGAATTTATTGGAATGAGATCATCTTGTTTTGAATCTTTCGGCTTAGTGCATCGGCTACAACATTTGCCTTACCAGGATGGTAACGAATGTCACAATCGTAATCACTAATCAACTCCACCCAACGACGTTGTCTCATGTTGAGATCTTTTTGATTGAAAACGTGTTGAAGGCTTTTGTGATCGGTGTAGACTATACATTGCGTACCATACAGGTAGTGCCTCCAAATCTTCAAGGCAAAAACAACAGCACCAAGCTCAGATCGTGTGTTGTGTAATTCACCTCGTGAACCTTCAATTGTCTTGATGCATAAGCTATGACCTTCCCTCGTTTCATGAGAACACAACCAAGGCCTTGTTTAGATGCATCACAATACACGGTGAAATCTTTGTTTCCATCGGGTAGGGTCAAGATGGGAGCATTGCACAACTTATGCTTTAACGCTTCAAAAGCTTCTTCTTGCTCGGAACCCACTCGAATGGTTTATTCTTTTGTGTCAAAGTAGTGAGCGGTTTCACGATCCTCGAGAAGTTGGCAATGAATCGCCGATAATAACCAGCAAGACCAAGAAAGAACGAACTTCGGTAGGAGTTGTAGGAACACACCAATTTTTCACAGCTTCCACCTTTGTAGGATCAACGTGAATTCCTTGGCTATTCACCACGTGTCCTAGAAATTGAACTTCCTCGAGCCAGAAATCACACTTCGAGAACTTCGCGTACAATTGCTCTTTCTTCAACAACTCAAGAACCAATCTCAAATGCAGTTCATGATCGGCGTTGGACTTGGAATAGATAAGTATGTCATCAATGAAGACGATCACAAACTTGTCTAGATAAAGCTTGCATACTCGGTTCATGAGATCCATGAAGACAGCAGGAGCATTGGTTAAACCAAAAGGCATCACCATAAACTCATAGCGCCCATAACGAGTACGAAAGCGGTCTTTGGGATATCATCATCATGGACTCGCAATTGATGATAGCCAGAACGTAAATCGATCTTCGAGAAAATAGCAGCTCCTTGAAGTTGGTCAAACAAATCATCGATACGAGGAAGAGGATAACGGTTCTTGATGGTAAGCTTGTTAAGCTCACGATAATCGATGCACATACGAAACGATCCATCTTTCTTCTTCACGAAAGAACAGGTGCACCCAAGGCGAAGAACTAGGACGGATGAAGCCCTTCTCGGATAGCTCTTGAAGTTGACTACAGAGTTCTTGCATTTCCGATGGTGCAAGCCGATATGGTGACTTAGCCACGGGGTTTGCTCCCGGTATCAAGTCAATTTTATACTCGACTTCACGCACGGGAGGTAAACCACTAAGGTCATCGGGAAATACTTCAGGAAAGTCTCGTACGATAAGGACATCCTTAAGTTCTTTCCCTTTGACTTTCGTGTTGACCACGTAACCCAAAAGAAGGCCATATACTTCTTGCTTAAGCACTTTCGGGCTTGAGTGCAAGACATGAGTTTTAGTCCTTTGGAAGATTTTTCACCGAACACTTTCAAAGTATCTCCAGAGGGTAACGGTATACGAATGCACTTCTCGAAACAAATGATCTCGGCATGGTGTTTGGCTAACCAATCCAGACCAATGATGACGTCGAAGCTTCCAAGTTTCATAGGGATAAGGTCGATAAGAAAAAATCATGCGTGTCAAGACTTAAGATGCAATCACGAATAATGACGTCAACGGTGATCGGTTCTCCATCGGAAACTTCAACGGTAAGAGGTCTTTCTAGTTTCGTATGTGGCTTAGCAAGTATGGGTTCAAACTCTAACGAAACAAAACTCTTATCGGCTCCAGAATCAAATAGGACATAGGCATAAGTTTTATTAATAAGGAACTACCTGTTCAATTTTTAAGGTATTCAACGATACAGGTAAAATTATGAAAAGAAATCGGATCACAAAAGTTAAAGGTGAGTTAACATACCATTCACCACATCGTTGTTTGCTTGTGCTTGGTTAGCGTTGATGTTGAAAGCACGTCCTCGGGCTTGTGGCACATTACCCACAAGACGGGACATTGTGGGCGGAAATGACCAGGTTCCCCACAGTTGTAGCAAATACGGTTTGTGACCATGGCGGCATTGTTAGGTGCACGGTGGCAAGTCGCCACCAAATGACCATATTTACCGCATAAGGTGCTGATGCGGCATGGTTATTCCCGGATGATGATACCTACATGTGTTGCACATAGGCTGAGGACCAGCATAAGCCCTAGCCCCACGCATTTGTGCCACAGGTGTAGCTACAGGTACCATTTGCCTTTGAGGTGGTTTGGTGCAGCCACAGCATAGTTACGCGCCGGTGTGAACTTGCGCTTCTTGTTGTTGTTGTTGTTGTAGACGGTTCAGCTTTGGTCTCCTTAACAGTCTCGGTAGCCGTCTTCTCTACCTTCTTTGCACCCTTCACAGACATGGTGCCCGCTCGTATATGGTTCTCGGTGAGTTGAGCGGTAATAGTAATGGCTTCTTCAAGGTGTGGGTCGGCTACCCACCACAGCATCTTGAATTTGGGGTGGTACACCCTTAATGAACTTCTCGATGTTGCGGGGGACAGTGTCGACCATGTGAGGCAGCAATATACTCAACTCATGATGCCTAGTTGAGTAGGCCAAATGATCACCATCGTTTTGCTTCAAGTTCCGAAATTCCTCCTCCAACTTTTGCAGTTCGCTTCTCGGGCAGAACTTCGCGATAGCGATGTTCTTGAACTCTTCCCAAGTAAGTGCTAACACAGCTTCAGGACCACGGTTTCTCTCTCGCTATTCCACCAGGTAAGTGCCCTTTGTTGGAGCACACTAGTGGCATAACAAACCTTGAGCGTCTCGGGACACTCACAATTGATAAAAGTATTCTCCATGCTTTCGAACCACTCAAGAAGACCAGTGGCTCCTTCCTTGCCACTAAAACTAGTGGGCTTGCAAGAGCTAAAGTGCTTGAAAGTGCAAGTTTGATTGTTCCCGTGTTGATTGTTCCCGTTTTGGTTGTTGTTATTCTCTCCATGACCATTTCCATTGTTGCTAGCGTTGGTCATTAAGGTGCTATTAAGTTCAGCAACCATGGTCGGGATGACAGCAGCCATTTGTCGAGCAATCATGGCGGCTAGCTTACGATCGGAACTTCCACGCTTTCCATGATGACGAGACATGCTGGAATATACAAAATAAGTTAGATACGAGAATTGGAATAACAAGGATTATAGTTCAACAAGGATAAGGCAAAAGTTGTAAGGCACATGGAATGGTTCCATTGGTAACGCATTACCATTTGGAAACGTTGACACGTCAAGGTAAGTTGACCCACTCGCCTTAGAATTTGTGTATGTTGACCATAGTTTATCACTCATCCCAGAAATCCCCAGGTAAGCATAACTACTCCCGTAGGATTTATGCGATATGCTTGCCTTAGCCCGAGGGTCTTTTGCCAGGAAATCCAGAATACAGGTGTCTATGTGTCACACAAATTTCTTAGGTTCATGAAATCAAAACCTTGATGAGATTTTACATAAATTAGACATAAGTCTAAGGATTCAAGTCATAAGCATAAGTATACAATTCCACATGTCGTCGAGAATAAGATTAAGAAGTTTTATTTGTCGGGGAGAGTCAAAGTGTCAAAGGTAAGTTTAGGGAGACGAGTAACAAAGTTTAAACAATTACAAGGCAAACCTATGCTAAGGCATCAAGTTATACATAAGTAAGGTATAGCATTATGTAGCATGTAATAATATATATATTCCAAGAATATAAATATTATTCTTTGAGGTTCATGCATAAGCTATAGTCTAGGTCACCATTTCTAATAACCTAAATCCCTATCTGATACCAATCTGTCACACCCCAACCTTGACGGCGGAAACGTCGAGATGTGAGGGTTAAGATTGTTCACAGCCACATAACGCTATATTTAAATTGTAAATATTATTATCATAAGTCTTAAAATGAAATACAAGCATAGGTCTCAAACGTGAAATAAGTTCCAAACAAGACTAAACATTACATAAACATTTTATTTATTAACTAGGTCCAAGTCCTAGTTTTATTGCAAGCTTCAAAGACCACTTTAAACTTGAGGTTGACCTGAAACATGATAAAAATAAAAGGTCAACTATAAATAGTTGGTGAGTTTCCAAGGTTTTCATACATAATATGATAAAGTTACAAGTAGCAATTCATGTCATAGGTCATAAGTTAGTAAGGTTATAGAACACATATCGTTACAACCAAACCTCGACTTAATTACAAGTATATAAGATTGGCTAAGTGTATTTGGTTCCCATGATGAACAAGCATACGTCATCAGGAGCCGGCAATACCTCGGCTTTAGCACCAAATAGGCTTGTCAGGCCCAAAGATCTAAGACGTCGCCAGGCTAGCAATAGTTAATGATTGTAAACAAACTATGTATCTCATATAAACACTTACAAAACACAAACAACCATGACAAAATATAAAGATGAATTGCAAGTGATTTACAAGTCTCAAATGTGTATAAGTGCATCATGTATAAGCAATCATGTTTCATCCCAAAATAGTGTGAAAAGATAAAAAGGGGCAAGAAAACTCACTTGACCAAATGTATAAAAATGATGATTAATAAGAATAACAAGCAATATTCCAACGTAGTTCTTCACAAAGTACCTAAGTATGAATATATTTACAAGATTTAGATTAATAAGATTAATGATTTAACATGATCTAGGGTTTCGATGGGAATTTGGGGGTCTTTATACCTAAATAACTTTAGTTAATGAGATCCTTTATATATTTTAATCCAAGAAAATATCATTTATGAAATGTTAAAGAAATTAAATCTTTATAACAAGTTGTGAATTTTAATTACAAAATGTATATAAAACATTTTAGTTCTATAATTATCATGATTAATCCATGATTATAAAATGTATGAATAAGTAAGTTAATCTATTTATATAAAAATAAACTAAACATATTATTTGTTGATATTATTTTATAAGAAAATTGTTAAAGTATTTAAAGTGATAAATTTGTAGAAAATAATGAGATAATCTTTAAAAATAAACCAAATTTACAAAAACACTTTTTACAATTTTTAGATAATTTTCTATATTTTTTAAGGCTGAAAAAGCCTAAAAAAATTGTTGAGGGAGCCCGGGTTCGAACCCGGGACCTCAAGGATGGGAGTGTAGAGTCTTAACTAGTAGGCGCGGGCGCCTAAGCCTGTAAGAACTCAGGTTTATTTCTTAAATACCAACTTAAACAAAAACCCCAAATCACATATGAACCCTAGAATCATTTAACCCAAATCGAACTTTAATTTGATAGCGATTATCAAAATTAACATGGGGCTTTGATTCCCCATGTGATTTCGAGTATATACGTACGTTTAATTACCCAAGTTGAAGATGGATGGATGATGAACAGACCAAGCTTAAAGCCGCGATACACGTACGACTAGTTCGACGTTCAAACGATGATGGAAATCAAATTGAACTCGTGGAAAGCTTCGAATAAGGTTCTTGATGCAAAGCCCTTTGCCAATTTCGACAATTGAAGCTCGGAAGATGATGAACACGTTCGTTGCAGGTCACGACGAAGATGAAGTTTGTTTTTGGTGATTTTGAGTGTTTCAGATACAATTGATTGTTGTAATCGATTAAGGACAGATAGATAATCGTGTACGTTGAATCAAATTGATTATTATTGCGATTTAATACCCAAACGGTTATGGGTTTAATGTGCTACGGTTACACACTCGGTTGATTGGTATTCGGCTTTTAATCCTCAGTTATTAGGTGTATTAAGGTTCGAATCACGCACACAAGGTATTTCGGAACGATTGGACTTCGAAACCGAGGGGTTTTTGGCATTTTGAAGCTCTCTGGAGCTTGGCCGGAGAAGGGTTGGCGGCCGACGGGGAAGAAGGGGGGAATGGGTTGGGTTTTTAAACAATTACACAAATGGTCCCTCGAATTTGAATTTCTTTTATTTTATGCTGAAACTTTAATTTAAAGTTTTAAAAATAACAACTTAGCCCCCTAGTTTAGTTGTTTTAAGTTTTAGTTAATAAAATTCTCATGGTTATTAATAATATATTATTATTAATTTTATTATTAATATTATTATTACTATTTTATTATTATTATTATTATTATATTATTATTATTATTTTATTATTATTATTATCAATATTATTATTATTATTGTTATTATTATAATTGTTATCATTATTATTATTTACTTAGCTTAAAAACTTAAACAAAGAATCATACAATAATAGCCCACCAAGATTCATAAATTGCATAATATAACCCATATAAGAATTTACAAAATTAACTTTTAATAACGGAATTACGAGATGTTACACAAGAGAAACTGTATGCCAAGTTTTCGAAGTGTGACTTCTAGATTCGGGAAGTCCAATTCTTGGGCCATGTGGTCAATGAGAAGGGCATACATGTTGATCCGGCAAAAATAGAAGCCATCAGGAACTGGGCTACGCCTAAGACTCCAACTGAGGTACGACAGTTTCTTGGGTTGGCTGGGTACTTCCGTCGGTTCATTGAAGGATTTTCGAAGGTCGCTCAACCACTTACAACATTAATTCATAAAGGCACAGTGTACAGTTGGGGTGACAAGCAGGAGTCAGCATTTCAATTCCTAAAACAAAAGCTTTGTACGACACCGATACTATCCCTACCTGAGGGAACAGATGATTTTGTGGTATATTGTGATGCATCTATCCAAGGTCTTGGTTGTGTGCTAATGCAACGCGAGAAGGTCATCGCATATGCCTCTCGTTAGCTAAAAGTTCATGAGAAAAACTACACGACACACGACTTAGAGTTGGGAGCCGTTGTGTTCGCACTCAAGATATGGAGGCATTACTTGTACGGTACCAAGTGCACCATTTATACCGATCACAAGAGTCTTCAACATATTTTTGAGCAGAAGGAGTTGAATATGAGACAACGTCGCTGGGTCGAGTTGTTGAATGACTATGACTGTGCGATCAAGTATCATCCGGGTAAGGCTAATGTAGTAGCTGACGCCTTAAGCCGAAAGGAAACACCTAAGCTAAAGCGAGTTCGAGCATTACAACTCACCATTCACACTGGATTACCCGACCAAATACGTAATGCACAACTTGAAGCTTTGAAAGACGAGAACCTGAAAGCTGAATCACTAAGAGGCATGGAGAAACAACTAGAAACCAAATCGGACGGAATCCGCTACTTTATGGACCGAATATGGGTTCCTTTGTATGGAGACCTACGAGAGCTGGTAATGGACGAAGCTCACAAGTCACGGTATTCTATTCATCCGGGTTCAGACAAGATGTATCACGATCTAAAAGTCCTTTACTGGTGGCCAAACATGAAAGCTGACATTGCCACTTACGTAAGCAGATGCTTAACCTGTTCTAAGGTTAAGGTGGAGTATCAACGACCGTCTGGTTTACTACAACAACCAGAAATTCCAGTATGGAAGTGGGAGCAGATATCTATGGACTTCATCACGAAGCTACCTCGAACTCCTAGCGGATGCGATACCATTTGGGTAATAGTAGACCGCTTGACGAAATCCGCACACTTCCTACCAATTAGAGAGACTGATAGAATGGAGAAGTTAACTCGTATCTACCTAAGGGAAATAGTCTCTCGGCATGGTGTGCCAATTTCTATCATCTCCGATCGTGACGCTCGATTTACTTCACATTTTTGGCAATCATTACAACGAGCATTGGGTACACGGCTAGATATGAGCACCGCATATCATCCTCAAACTGATGGTCAGAGTGAGCATACGATCCAGGCTTTGGAAGACATGTTACGCGCTTGCGTGATTGATTTCGGCAGCAGTTGGGAAACTCACTTACCGTTGGTTGAGTTTTCTTACAATAACAGTTATCACACGTCGATCAAAGCTGCTCCATTCGAGGCACTGTATGGGCGTAAGTGCCGATCACCTATTTGTTGGGCGGAAGTTGGAGAAAGTCAACTTACCGGTCCTGAACTTGTGCACGAGACAACTGAGAAGATCGTACAAATCCGTAACCGCATGGCAGCAGCACGTGACCGATTAAAGAGTTATGCTGACAAACGTCGCCGACCGTTGGAATTTCAAATTGGTGACAAGGTACTTTTGAAAGTGTCACATTGGAAGGGTGTGATTCATTTCGGAAACGTGGAAAACTAAGCCCTAGATACGTGGGACCGTTTGAGATTGTCAAACGGGTTGGCCCCGTAGCCTATCAGCTGGACCTACCCGAAGAACTCAGAGGAGTACACGATGTGTTCCATGTTTCAAACCTGAGGAAATGCCTTGCAGACGAGACTCTCGTCGTTCCGTTAGACGAGATACATGTGGATGAGCAACTGCGTTTCATCGAGGAACCGGTGGAAGTTATGGACCGAGAGGTCAAAACGCTCAAACATAGTCGTATCCCTATCGTTAAAGTCCGTTGGAATTCAAAGCGTGGACCAGAGTTTACTTGGGAACGCGAGGATCAAATGAAAAAGAAATACCCGCAATTGTTTAAAGATCATGCATCTACTTCTTAAGGTATCATTTTTTTTCTTTTCAAGATATCCTTTCCTTAAATTTCGAGACGAAATTCCCTTCAACAAGGGGATGTTGTCGCAACTCTCGCGAAACCTCACATTTCTTTGTTTGTTTCTTTGATTTGGGTTCCTACGCAAGCTTCTGAATCACCCTTCCATAGTTGCCATTAAACCTTACGTTCTGCATTAATCTAACGTTCTAATTTTCGGGACGAAAATTCCTTCAACAAGGGGATGATGTGACACCTCGTGTTTTTAGATTAATATTGTTAACACTTACGTTACATCTTTTAAAATTTCCTTTACATATCGAACCTACCATCATTATTAAAATTCAATAATTATTACTACATTTAACTTAGCCTTAACTAACAATAATAAAGATAAGTCTTACTAAAACGACTAACTTAAATTTAATTTAATAATAATAATATGTATTATTTAGATAAACCAATATGTAATATTTAGATAAACCTTAACAAACCCTCCTTAATTACCTCTTGGCCCACGTAACCCACACCCTATATCCCTTAACCGACCCTCATGGCAGCCCCTTTGAACCGACCCCCACATCATCATCCCCATTCCCGTAACCCTAATACCCAAGAACCATCGACAGCTGCTTTCTTCCTCTCAATCCCTCAACCGGCGACAACTCCGATAGCCTCTTCAACTACGGCCTTTCCTTGCGTTGCCGACAGCCTTCTTTGCAAGCTAACGACACCGCAACCAACCGCGAGTACCCGACGATAGTGAACGACAATTGTAACAGCCCCGTACCTCCGTTCGGTAAGATTATTCGATCCATACTCATAATTGTAGCGTTACGGTTTCGATTACGGTTTCAACCTTCGTTACGGGCTGCGTTGATCGGTTTCGTATGTGGTATGCGTTGTGTGCATGTGCTTTCTTTGTATAGATACGGTTTCTGCGAAGTATATATGTGTGTGCGCTGCTTGGTATATATATACATGTCTTCTGTTTGTGTGCATGGTGTGTGTGTTTTTATTGTGCGCATGGTGGGTGTGTGAATTACTATGCGTGCGTGCGTATGGATTCTGTGTGTCCTTGAGTGTTTTATTTTGCAAAGTTTGTGCTCCTGTGTGTTTTTCATAGGCTGCATATATATATGGCTGTGTATATTTATATATATTATATGTTGTATATGGGTGTATGCTTTCTGCCATGTGCATGTGGTTGGGGGGGGGGGGGGGGGATATGTGATTGTATGTTGACTTGTGTATATGGATGTGGATGGTGTCTGCTTCGAAATTAGATAATTGTAGTGGGTTGATTTTCTATTAATGTGTACATGTACGTGGATATATATGGGTATATATATATTATGTGAGATTTTCTTTTATGTCGTTCTGCGTTTGTGAGGTGTGGGTTGTGTGTGCGAATTATGGTGTGTGTGGGTAGTTTGGTGTTGTGGGTTGTTGCCATTACGTGCACTATTGGTTATAGATGTATAGATATGTGTAATGTGTGTTCTGGCAGATTCTGTTAGCAAACTTGTGTACGTTATAACTTGATGATAATAAACTCAATAACTGCGTTTTTTGGGTCTAAATTGTGTATTTTTGAATCTAGTTTCCAGAAATTCCAACCACACTTAAATTGAACGTGTAGAACTCAAGTTATTGCCTTTTTAGTGGAGGTAGGTCAAAACTGTTCTTTTTGACAGCAAACAAAGGGTCAAGTATTTTGATACATGATTTTCATTTTGAGGAACTTATGGTTAAAATAAATAAATTGGAAAGTAACCCCATGAGTCTTGGAGCAACTCCAAGTGGGTTCATCTCAAAATAATATATAGATTTGTGTTTAGAGACACTATAATAAATGTATCGCATATGAGTTTTATTATAAAAACTCTTATAATTAAAGATATATAAACAATACCTTCATGTATGGTCCAATGGGTGTATGATTAATTGAATTTTATATGCTTGTGTGAGTTTGTGTATGCTTGTGTTTGCTTGTGTATGGAGAGTCATGTTGTTTAGCTGACACCGCAACTGAACCGTGATCGCGAACCGTACCATTCTACTCCGAACAATTAATTCCATTTCTAATATTTAATCTCAATTAAATATTAAATGAAACTCAGGTTAATTGGAACCCGATCCCTTGTGCTTACACTTATTTGTTGCAACGCATTCGAGGTGAGTCTTCACGGCCCCTATTTTACATTACTTTCTTTTTGGGGGAGAAAACATGCAAACTTTATTTATAAATGGTTTCTAGTATTATTGTTTATCGCCTGTTACGTTAGTGCAAACATACTTAAAAGTCCTTACATTCTCGAACCGTTAGTAATGTGTAGCGAGGTAATTTGAGTAGTACTACTCGGTTTGACAAACCCCACCCGGGCTAGTCGCGCTAGCTTGATTGGAGGTCAAACGGGTGCGTTATTGACCTAACATTTGTCACTGTCTGGGTTAGACCTGACGGGAAGGCAACAAACATACAAACAGTCAGCTTCGGTTTGAAACGCTAAATAACTTGATTATAGGCTAGCTATCTATCGATATGCTTTAATTACTTTACCATTCGAACAGTTACAAACATTTTTATCTGTTATTAAGCCTGTGAACTCACCAACTTTATGTTGACACACTTTAGCATGTTTTCTCAGGTCAGAGGAACGCTTAAGCTCATGTTGCACAATTAGAGAACGCACTCAGGACATGCATCATCAAACTCATTTATTTTGATTTGAACATTTTATTTTCGTATAGTACTTTGGGAACTTTTAGTATTGGTTTACATTCGTCTTTACGCTTCCGCACTGATGTTTATTTCGTTTATGACTACTCTGATTTAAAGTTCAACGCGCTTATTAAGTTCATATAGTGTCGTTTGATATGATCGTGTCTGAGATCCTGGTTTATCACACGCCTCGCGGTAAAACCCCGCACGTGGAATTTGAGGGGTGTGACATATATATATATATATATACATACATATATACATATATAATATATAAAGGGAAAGTAGGGAACATTTTTATGTTTTTATTTTTTTTATTTTTATGTTATTTTTTGATTTATAAATTTTTAAAAGTTTTTGTTAATTACAATTTTGCCATTGAAAACTAGTGGTTGAGATTGGTTCCTAGAGGTTTTCACAAAAAACTAGTTCTCATTTGATCCCTCCCATATAATAGATATAATATATATATATAGATATATAGAGATATAGATAGAGAGAGATATATATATATATATATATATATACATATACGTATATAGTATATATATATATTATATATATATATATATATATAGATATATATATATATATATTAGATATATATATATACGGATCTATATATAGAGAGATATAGATACGTAGAGTATATATAGATAGATATATATCTCTCTCTAGAGATATATATATATATAGAGATAGATACGCAGAGATAGCGTATAGACATATCTAGATATAATATCTCTCTATATATCTCTATATATACGTATATATATACTATCGATATAGACTACGTCTCTCTAGAGATATATATATAGATACGGATCTAGATCTCTCTCGTATATATATATAGAAGACGTATAGATATATACGGAGATATTCTCTCTCTATCTCTCTATATACGTATATACATATACGTATATATATATATACGTATATACATATACGTATCTATATATATAACGTATGATACATATACGTATAGATATAGATACGTCTATACATATACGTATATATATAGATACGGATCTACATAGACGTATATAGAGATATACGTATATACATATACGGAGATAGATAGATAGAGAGATACGGATCTAAGAGAGATCTCTATAGAGAGGAGAGATAGAGATATGAGAGAGAGGATATATAGATATAGAACAGGACCTCTATATCTATATATCGGATAAAGAGAGAGAATTATGTGATATACTATACGTATACATATATAATATATATATACGTATACATATATATATACCGTCTACATATATATATATATACGTATACTATACTATATACGTATACATATATATATATATACGTATACATATATATACGTATACATATATATACGTATACTATATATACGTATACATATATATACGTATACGTATACATACGTATACGTATACATATACATTACGTATACATATACGTATAATACAGATACATATACGTATACATATACATATACGTAGACATAAAGAGAATACGTATACATATACATAGACGGAGACAGAGATAGACAGAGATAGATGAGATAGAGAGATACAGAGAGATATAGATATATACAGATAGAAGATAGAACATATAGAGATATAATATAGACATATATAGAGAGATAATATATCTATCTATATATATATATATATATCTATATATATATATATACACATATATATACATATATATATATATATATAAAGTTTTTATTTCAATCAATGTAACACACGGGTATTTAATTTAGTGTATTGAATAAGAGATAAATAATTGCATGATGTGATATCAATAGTATTTGTGTTCATAAGTTAATGGCAAACATTAAAAGTCTTATTAGAAGGGCTGTTAAAAGATTTTATTACTTAAAAGTCGCAATAGAAATGGAAATACATAAGCATTTGATATTGAATTAGCCCATATTGACGAACTTAAGCGATGACTATAAATTTATTATCAAATGTGCTCACTTTTACTTAATGAGGAAACATACTCTTCAAAGAGTTTATGAGAAGGGTGGTGTTGCAACATACGACTATTATTGAAGGAAATTTCAAGTGGTATTGAGCAACATTAAGTTAATTAGTATCGTATTCATCCATAGTTTGACGGTAATCTCTTTAAATCTTACAAGTATATGACAAGTAACATAGTGACTTTCTGATAATATATCGTTATTTTATAATAAATATTAAAAATATAAATAGTCGACCTAACAAAATAGAATTAGAGAAACTATTGGTAAATTTAAAAAAACTAAGAGATACATCAATTAATTCTTATAACTATAAAAAACTTAGATTAACTTTTAAATTATATAATTATTTTTAAATTTATTTTTGAAAAAGTTACAAAATTGAACAGGAAATTACCAAAAAGGAGAAAGAAAAGGAAATTGGGCGTGGAGTATACGTAATCAGATAATGTGGGCTTTTGTTTCTTCACACTGACATGTCAGACTTGAGAGAGGTTTTCAAAGTACACAACAAAAACGTTATATTTTTAACAACTTAAATATATAAAACAAATAATTAATCTAACAGTCCCGGAAGATGTTAAGCCTTAAGGGCAGTGGTCTCTCTATTATAAACAATTAAACCAATCGTTTTATGCCTACAAAAATTTAAAAACCTCTAAAATTTTAAAATAAAAAAAAATATGTTTTTAGATATAAATGAGAAGGATAACAAAATTATTGAAGGTTTATCGATGTCAACTTACAAAACTTGATTTATCGAGGTTGACTTACAAAACGTGTTCACTAAAAGTTTATTGAGTGTTTAATGTTGACGGTTCGTTTAAGTTTATCAATTATAAATTTTCTTATGCAATTAATCATCTGATCTACTAACTATTATTGTTTGATCTTGATTCATGCTTAATTGCTTTAATCTATCATTGTTCTTTTGCTTATGTAATCTATTGTTGTTTGTTTTGATTTTAATCTATATTTGCAATTGATTTTTCCCTTTACTTTAACCGGTTGTTACTTTTATCATTTAATATGCTTTTTTAGTTGATGATTTTAATCTACATTTAATATGCTTTTTTTGTTACTTATTTATCATTTACAATGAGTTTTCTCCTATGGATGGTGGTTTTGGTTTCAATAGATGAGCGTTTGGTACTGAGTATATGTAATATCCATACTGTACTAGTACCAAGAGAATTAAAATTGTATTGGTACCTGTACTCGATTTTGCATAAAATTAGGATCAGTACAAGACAATACTAGTACCGGTAAATACTGAAATATATCAATCCGATACCGAATACCAAAAATTGTTTTTTTTTCATTTTGATCCAAATTTTGGGACGTTTTAATTGTTTTAAATTTCAATTTCAAAATTACAAATGTTTTTATATGATTTTAAGACATTTTTGGATGTTTTTGTATAATAAATTCTAAAATTGTGTTCAAAATTCACTTAAACATTTAATATTTAGCCAAAAAAAACAAAAGCAAGCGGCACCAATCCGCACCAATCGGTAAATTACCGGAAAACTGGTACCAAACCGTATTCAATACCCACTTTTCTACCAGTTCGGTATCAGTATTTTTGGTACTGGTGCTAGTATGGTACTGATCTCACCCATAAAAACTAGTATCAAAATAACCATGATACGACGGGCATGGGCGTAAAACCGTGAGTAAAACTAACGTCTAAACGTTGTCGCCCACCCATGGTACGTAGATTAAATATAAGACAAATGAATCTTGAACGATGTTGATAACACTCGAAACCTTATATTAAGAAAAAAACATCGGTTTGTGACGGGGGACCTAAAATCGTATAAAACCTAACATCGAAACGTTATCATGAACCCACACGTTGAAGGGAATGTTGATAATATAGGTAACTTTATAGTAGAAAAATGAAACTTGGACGTCGTTGATAAAAATCAAGGGTTTATATAAAAAAGCCGTCGCAAACTCATGTGTTGCGTTAAGGTCCTCGATAACAAATTTATTCTAGAGCGTTAATAAAAATAAACACATAATCACGAAAAAAACGTAAACAAAAATAAGCATACATATTCAAATTTTATGAAACATCATATTCTAATAGTTCTCAAGTGTTAAAAATTATAGGTTTTGATCCAACTCTTTGCACAAACGTGAGAAAAGCGTTGACGGCTTCATTAATCGGGTAGGGTCGCCGAAGTTTAAGAGGGTGATACTCCATTTGTGTGGCAACTACATTGCTCTTATGGAAGAATCGAAATGACATCATTGTCAACTTTAAACACCCATTAACCACTATGCTTTTGATGAAGTTAAATGCATTTTCTTCTTGTGAATCAGACACAGATCTAGCATAGGAGATTTAGTGTGCCACAAATGGTGTAATTTAGATTTTGTTGGTTTTCCTATGTAATTTTCGATGTATGTTTGGTCCCAGCTTCTTGCTGCTGACCCTTGTTTATTTTAATAAAATGTCAAAAAAAACTTTGCACATAACCCTAGAATGGATGAACATTAATCCGTTACTTGAGTGTAAAATCACCAAAATCCCCTTAGAATTAAGAGTTTAAAATGTAGCAAATAAAAATTAAAAGGGGCCATTTAATATTAAATATATACTCAATTAATTAATTAATTGATTAAAGGCTTAATTACGTTATGGAAGCTCGCTGTCTCTCTTCCACTTTTTTCTCTTGGGATAAATATGATATCAAGTTATGCATGTAACATGTTTTACCACGAACTTGTTTACCACATCAATAGCAATTATCAAATATCTTAATGTTATTATACAATCTCTAGAAATGTAATAAATAGTATGCTACAGGTGTTTAAAGTGACATGAATCCCAATATTTGAATGAAAATCAAACCTAAATTATCCTTAATTCTGATATCTGCACTTCCCAAACTTTTTTTTGAAAGGCGATATTATATTCAAGAGAAAAAGCAAGCTAGCAAGGAGCTAAGCAAGCAAAAGCTTACATGAAAAGATAAACAAAAACAATTGACTATCCACCGGTTACATTAAAATCACATCAGTTTCACCACTCTATAGACTTCATGTTGCCCCTGTTTTTGATCCAGTGAAATCCAATAGCCTTAATCTCATCCATGATGATTCTGATAGAAAGTCTCTGGCCTTCGAAAGCTACTTTGTTTCTCGCCTTCCAAATTGCCCAACATGTTGTGAGCATCACCGACTGAAATCTTGTTGAAATCTGACCCCAAATAGTGGTTATGAAATCTGCACTTCCCAGATATTTGTCTTTTCGAATTTGGAGTCAGATAATTATTTTAAAAGAGATGGGATATTCGAGTATCTGAAATATTTAATTTAATTATTTAGATAATATGTTTATTAACATATTAATTATTTATAATATATTTTGTGGTGATATTTTATTTACATATTTATAAAAATATTTATTATTGATATTTAATCAATAATTAAACATATTTTTAAAAATATATTTATTTGTTTATATAAACTATATTTATTTGGATATCCATTTCCATTTAAAATCGTATACAAAATTTTGAATATCTGAAATTCGGATGTACGAAGATTTGAATACAAATATGGATACTAAAATCAATTGCATGAAGTTTCTGATATCCGAAACTATACATCCTAGTTGAAATCGCTGAGCTTTGAAATTATTAAAATGATATAGTTTTTAAAACTGTAGTTCAATTTTATGTTTTCATTTCATTGGATGAGTTTAAGGTCAGATTTCATATAATTACCATCTGAACAAGTAATTTTTAACCCCAAAAGTCACATACAAGAATTTGGTATCCATGGCGTACAGATAGGTATTACAATTGTACATGACGACGGCAAATGTGTGACCTTCTTTTAAAGGATAGTTGTTATCTTAATTGGGCTCATCTATCCGTTTCTCAGTTGTGACTGCACCCCCGACCCCATCAGAAGAAAACTCATTGTTAAAAAAATACCATGGCTCAATTCTAAACACTTTGCTCAAAGTGAGAATTAAACCATGACCTATACATATTTAGTTATTTAGATGCTATGAATAACTCACCTTAACCAGTACATAACAATTATCTGACTACATATAATGCTTACTTTTAAATATGATTAGTAAAATCTGTCTCATAACCGACTAGTAGTGATCCTTATTTCCATCTAGTCTTTTGAATAGTATTAGCCACAAAAGCATATACCGGCTTGGTCCATCCCTCTCTCGATCGGTGCTGCGCTGACTATCATGATTTTATATTGGGCAACTATAACAAAAGAGTCTTTAATAAAACAAACCTTGTTGGGGGTGACACCATGAGTGGGAAAAAAGAAAAAAATAAGAAAAGAATGGAAAGCCTTTAGCAACTCTATGTAAGAACTTTTCAAAATCCTTACATGGCAAAATTCACACAATAGGTTTTAAAGTAAAAGAGAATAAAAAAAAGAATAAAAGGATAGCATGTGTTAAGAAGTTTCACATTTAAAACGAAAGTAAAGGTTTATAATGAAGTAAGTAAAATAACAAAATATACTCATATTACTGTATGTTATACATGAAATAATTCGTTTCATAAAACGTGCTTTTGGAAAAGAGTAATAGATTATAATGTTATGAGTTAATTACATAAATGGTCCTTGTGGTTTATTTAAAGTAACAAGTTTGGTGACTAAGAGTTTTTTGTAACAAGTTTGGGGTTTGCATTTTCTATTTGTAACGAGTTAAAGTATTAACACTAACGGATGTTAATTTTTCTGTTAAATATAAGGGCATTTAGTCTTTTCATCTTAAAGGGACTATTTATGTAATATAACATATCTAAGGGATTGTTTGTGTTTACACACACACACACACACACCACACACACACACACACACACACACATATATATATATATATATATATATATATATATATATATATATATATATATATAAGTTGCAGAGTAGATCTCACCACATCAATCCACCACCACTAACCCCCACCACCACTGCCGACCCCCACCACCACCAGCGACTCCCACCACCACCGACCAACAACGACCACCAGTCGCCACCACCATCACTGCCGCCTGAACATCATCTCACCACTACCACCGCTAACCCCCACCACCACCGCTAACCCCCACCACCACCGGCGACTCCCACCACCATCGACCAACGACGACCACCAGTCGCCACCACCATCACTATCACCTGATCACCACTGCCGACTCCCATCGCCACCAACCATTCAAAACCTTAAAATCATCACTAAAAACCACCTAAAAACGAGATATGAATGATGGTGGGGGTGAAATCAGATGTGGTTTGTCCCGTTGGAGCTTCGATTTAGAGCCTCGCTTGATCTGGTCGCGATTAGGGTTTTATAGGGGAAAAGGGAAAGGGGATCTAGTGATGATGGTTGATGGCGATGATGATAAGGGTACCAGAGATCAGTGGTCGTGGTGTGATGGTCGGTGGTGACGACTGACGACGATAATAGTCTGAGAGTACCGGTGGTGTGATGGCCGCCGACGGTGGTGTGAGGGTACCGGTGTTGCGAGGGCTGATGTTCATAGCCAGCGATGATGGTGTGATGGGCGGTGGTGATGGTTAGGGACGGTGGTGGTGGTGGTGATGGTCAGGGACGGTGGTGGCGGTGGTGATGGTCAGGGACGGTGGTGGCGGTGGTGATGGTCAGGGACGGTGGTGGCTGCGTTGATGGTTAGGGGCGGTGGTGTGTATATATATGCGTGTGTATATATATAGAGTTATATATTAAAGATTACTTTAATTTAATTACACAACTAGTCCCTCTAATTTACATATATAATCATATAACGTGAAAAGACTAAAATGTCCTTAAACTTAAAAGAAAATCTAACGTCTGTTAGTGTTAATACTCAAACTTGTTACAAAATTAAAAATGAGTACTCAAACTTGTTACTTTTTTTGCTTAATACCCAAACTTGTTATTTTATATAAACCACAGGGACCGTTTATGTAATTAACTCTAATGTTATCTTTGCTAGCAAAACAATATAAAATTTTGACACATGTCATCATTTTACACTATTATTGCTATATATTCTCAAATCATCCATTGCACATGTCATTATCATTATAAAAAACTATTTAATAATCATATTAAATACTAAATATCTTATTTATGTTATTTTCAAATTATAAAACACATCTTTATTAAAAACTATAATTTCTTTAAAAAAATAAATAAGTTTTTTTAATACAGAAAACTTTTTTAAAATGACATCTAAAAATAAATTTAAAAATTTTGGAAATTTTAAAAATCATTTTTTTAATAAAAGTTTTTTTTAATAACGAAAGTTTAAAAAATTATTATTATTACATTATTACTTAAGATAGTTGATTATACGTAATTCGAATCATATTTATCTAAAAATTATAACATAATTTTTAATTATTAATTACTAACTATTAATTTAATATTTTAATTCAACCCGTGTAAAACACGAGTGTCTATACTAGTAACTAAATAATTTTATAGCACGCAAGTTATCTTTACGGTAGACAAACATGTCTTCCATTTTTGTATTTTATGATTATAAACATTTTAGAGCATTCAAAGTGGATTCTTTATTTTTATCTATATAATTAATTACACTAAAAATCACTATATTTTTTTATTATTTTTAATTAAATAATATTATTATACCTATATCATTACTTTTTTTTCTCTCATTCAATTACAACGACCTTAAAAAATATTAAAAATTTTATACGGATTAAACTGTGCTTTCCCAAATATATAAGTGAACAATAATATTTTCTCTATATTTCACTTACACCCTTTTAAAACCATTCCTTATAATATACGAAACACTTATATGTTTTTATAGACTCTATTGTAAATGTTCTTATCAACGAATATATTTTAACACGGATGTACAACAAAGCATGTAAGATAGTTTTTTGTTTTTCTTCTTACTTGTTAAAAGAAAAAATAAAATAAAGAAAAGAAAAGACTTTTGAAGAAGAAAAGAAAGAAAAGAAAAGACATTGTCATGCATGGGATGATTTTGTTCCCTCATTGGATGCTTGTAATCTCTTCTCAAAATCACCTTTTTCCGCTTGAGGGGGCGAAGGGTCTATTGTCCTGATTATAAAGCCAATAACTCTATCATATTCTTTGGTTAAAATTTTATATTTTCTATTTCTTACATGTTTACTTTTTTAGTAAGATAAATCGTCAATCATATTTTTGTTTATTTTATGAGTATGATGTTAACCCGCCTATTTTTAATTAAAAACTTATTAAATTATGTCAAGTAAGTTTGATTTCGATTAAGCTATTTCGACCATATATATGTTAATACTTGGGTCCTTAGTAAGATATTATGCCAATGATTTATAGATCAACTGGTTAAGGAGGAGACACTCTATAACTTTCCAAAGTGGAGCTTATGGGTTGAAGTCTCACTAGGTCCACAGTGGGTCTTTGGGTGGTAGGTTTCCTTTGGAATGATGGGCGAGCCGGGTCGCCAACTCTATTTGTGTTCCCGGGCGTGAGTGGCCTTTTGCCAATGGGTTTACCCCGGTGACCGGACTTAAAAATTGTTCATTGGCGTTCAAAAAAAAGTAAGATATTATGCTGAAAAGATCCTATTTCTGAAAACATCTACTATCATGAGTCAAAAACCACGTCAAAATGAGTTTGCTTAGAAGAATATAATTTTGTTCGGATCCGTATGGTTAGCTAACAAAATATTAGCAACAAAATAAAATATCATATAAATAAATTGAATTTATAGTTTATAATAACCGTATTAACATTTTGTGCCCATGAAGTCTTAAAGATCCTAATAAGACGTTATTGCATTTGGGATTGTAATGTTGTATGCCATGCACTTTGAGCCAAGCACCCCTATATTTGACTTGTTAGAAACATATAAATAAATTTCCGAAGGCCTATAATAAAATAGAATAAAAAACCAAATGCTTATGTAATGAAGGCTACCAAGTGCATGTCATGGAACTTGTCATATTGTGTTTGGAACCTTCTGTATTGTACAATATTTTTACATCATTGATTATTATCTCTAACATGTTCAAAAGACCATCGACAAATTAGAAAAATTAATAATTATTTTAGATGTGTTACTTTTACCTTTTTTTTCAACTGTGGTAATCTATTAGAATTTAGAAACACATGCGTTGCTTATATTTATTGTTAAATATACTATCCGTTTACATATCATGTATTTGACGTTTTACTTGTATTATATTCGCTCTATAATACGATATATGTTTACATGTAATGTATTCACACGGTATATGCAATCTATTTTATGTTAATTATGAAATTGTCACCATAATTATATTTTGTATTTTCTGTATTCACCGTAAATAAATCTTGTTTTGTGTTAATCATTAGTATGGCACCTCGTTATATTTTTTAATCAAAAAGAACTCACGATCTAAAAGTAGTTCTTATCTTTAAAAAAATTATCAAATATCTAATAATATTGTTTAAAATTATCATCTATATATATATAATCATGCATTATAGCTTGTGCCAACAATTTCATGATGTGTAGTCTAACGTTGAAGTATCGAATTATTTATTACATTTTGTGGAGTGTAATTTACGCTCTAGCTAAGTTTTCTCTTTTCTTTAATGATCATGGCATCTCACTTTGGGAAGATATATAGAGATATAGAGAGATAGAGATAGAGAGAGATAGATAGAGAGAGAGAGAGAGAGACAGAGAGAGAGAGAGAAAGACAGACAGAGAGAGAGAGAGAGAGAAAGACAGACAGACAGAGAGAGAGAGAGAGAGACAGAGAGAGAGAAGACAGAGAGAGAGAGAGAGACAGACAGAGAGAGAGAGAGAGAGGAGAGAGAGAGAGGAGAGAGAGAGAGAGAGAGAGACAGAAGAGAGAGAGAGAGAGAGAGACAGACAGAGAGAGAGAGAGAGAGAGAGAGAGAGAGAGAGAGAGAGAGAGAGAGACAGAGAGAGAGACAGAGAGAGACAGAGACAGAGACAGAGAGAGAGAGAGAGAGAGGAGAGAGAGAGAGAGACAGAGAGAGAGAGAGAGAGAGAGAGAGAGAGAGAGAGACAGAGAGAGAGACAGAGACAGAGACAGAGACAGAGAGAGAGAGACAGAGAGATAGAGAGAGAGAGAGAGAGAGAGAGAGAGAGAGAGGAGAGAGAGAGATAGAGAGAAAGAGAGAGAGAGAGAGAGAGAGAGAGAGAGAGACGACAGAGAGAGAGAGAGAGAGACAGAGACATACAGAGACAGAGACAGAGAAGAGAGAGAGAGACAGATATAGATAGAGAGAGAGATATATATAGATAGATAATATAGAGATATATATAGATATAGATATATATATATATATATATAGATATATATATATATATATATATATATATATATATATATATATATATATATATTACACATGTATATAAGGGAAAGATCACTTGAAAATCATGTTATAAATAAAATCCATTAAAATCAAGGGTTATATATATATAAGTACGTATTACAAAGTATATAGCTAAGAGTTACGTATATGTAAGGGTTATGTATTTGTAAGTGCGTGTTACCATATATACAACTAAGAGTTACGTACATATAACTCATACTAGTTACATATACGTAAGTTGTTTTGCTATCATCATCTTTGTATTCGTCTTCTACTTGGAACCTTGTTACTTTCAGATTAAAATTTCAATTCTAATGTTTTCTAGTCATCGATTTGTAGTTTTAATGAATTGATTCCAAAAGTTAATAGTTAACACTGTAATGATTATGGAAGATATTTAAGAAAGTTTAAACATAATAAGCTAACTATCAAATTTAAGAGGGTGACTATGTGTGTGTGCGCGGGTGTGTGTGAAATAAATATTCACAATTAAAATTACTTTTCAGTCGCAAAAGTTATTATTTGATTTAATTTATGTAAAAGTTAGTAGTTGAAATCTTGTAAGTTGAAATATAAAGGTCTATTTGATGGTGGCCGGTGGTTGTGGTGGCAGGTGGCGGTGGTGGTGTGGGCCGATGGAGGTCGCTGTGGTGTTAGTGGTAGTAGGTGGCGGTGGTGGTCGATGGTGGTGGCTGTGGTGGTCGATGGTGGTGGCCGATGTTGGTGGTGATAGTTGTCGGTGGTGATTATTGGTCGTGGTGGTTGTTAGTGGCAGCCGGTGGTGGTGGGCTTTGTGGTGGTGGTGGTGGTCGTTGGTGGTCGATGATGGTGAGTGGGCGGTGATGATAATGACTAAGGATAAAATGCAATGGGATGATAAAAAAAAGGGAGGGATGGAATAGATTTAGTGTGATTAGAGGGAATGCGATTACTTATGTAATGGTCCATTTCATTCAGTTAACCAACCAAACATGTTATTTTTTATTATCTTCAATCGTTCATTTAATTCCACCTCTCATTCCGTTGATACTAAAGGCTACACAAGTGATTAATTTAAATAAATGATTCAGATACCCGAATTTTTTTTTTATTTTTTATTTTTTACAATAATTAGATATATGTTATTATATAAATAATGTAAGAAACTAAGTCATATCACATAAATTGCAATATACACTACAAAGCTTTAACTTAAAAAAAAAATGTTTTAAGATTGAAAAATAAGAAAATATTTTTAGTTTTGGATAATCGGATATCCGAATCCGATTATACGGAACTTTTCAAAATCACTATCCAGATCCGAATCTGAATTTTCGAACATCCAAAATCTCGATATCTTAATTTTTGCATATTTTTTATTCTGATATTCGGATCATATACTCGGATTCAAATATTTTGAACAACCGTATAAACTACTAGCAAGCCTTACGTGAGAGATGAATTACACACACCAAATACGTATTTTTTTATAAACTGTTCCAAAAAAGCTAAAATATATCTGGTCCATGCTCTTATATATATGTAATACTTTTATCATTTTCACAACCCCACTCTCTAAAATGGTGAACTTGAAGCTTCGGATCTTCCGATCATGCCGATCAAAAGACCCCTCCACCCTACCGGACCACCCCACCCCCGCATTCCACCGTCGCAACATCATCACCGTCGACTTCCCCACCACCACCGCCGCACCACACCCAAACACCACCACCACCACCAGCCCCACCGATCCTCCTTCAAGAGCCACGTCTCCTCCGCCTTCGGCTGCGGCTCCAAGTCCGGCGACCTCTCCGACTCCGACTACTTCCAGTGGCAGGAAGACGACCACTGGCACGTCGTCGCCAAAATCTACGACGCCGACTCCCCTCGCCGGAAAATCTACAACTCCTCCGTCTCCGGCGGTGACTCCGACGACGACACCTTCCCCTTCCCCCTGCTGCCGCTGCCTCCGCCGGAGAAGAAGAAGAAACGTCGCCGGAGTAGAAGACTCAAGGTCAACAAATTGAGAAACGTCAGCTCCTCCTCCGCCGATAGCGTTCTCTTCACCAGCGAATACAGCATCCCCGAGGCCGACGACGCCGTCGCCGTCGCCGGAGACGAAACGGAAACCCTAATCTCATCTTCTAGAAGCTTCTCAACCGACTATTCAACCGATTTCAACCCTCAACTCGAAACAATACGCGAGATGGCGCCAATTTCGCTCTCCAACCGGTACAAACTGAAGAAAAAGCGAACGCCGTCGTCACACCGCCGCAGCGGAGTCACCAACGGCGGAATGATGATGATGATGTGCGGTGGTGGTACGTCGCCGGAGTGGGGATCTCCGGCGAGGCTGTCGGTGTTTAAGAGGCTGATACCGTGTGAAGTTTTGGGGAAGATGAAGGAGAGCTTTGCGATGGTGAAGAGATCGGAGGATCCTTATGATGATTTCAAGAGGTCGATGATGGAGATGATAATGGAGAAACAGATGTTTGATGATGGTGATTTGGAGAAGCTGTTGCAGTGTTATTTGTCGTTGAATTCTAGGGTTCACCATGGGGTGATTGTTGAAGCTTTTACGGAGATTTGGGACACCATGTTTGGTGATGATGGAACTTGATGTGGGTCTGTATGAACCTTTAAAGTCAACAAAGTTCATGTTTTATGTTTCGTGTTTTTATTATCTAGCTAGCTAATTCATATATCAATGTGTATGTATGTATGTATAATAATATAAATGTTTTTTTGGGTAGTTTTAGTTGTTGTTAATGTTGTTTATGTTGTTTATATTGTTAGTATACTACAATGTGACCATCTTTGTTGTGACTGACGTAACCTAAGTGGGTGATTCTATTAGAATTTAGGACTACCAAATATCATCATCTCTAATGTTGCTCTATGCATACACCAAAAACATTTGTAACATCATTGTTTCTTTATTACCTTTTTTATTTCCTTGCATTTCCCTTCTCTCTAGTACGTATGTCATTCTTAGGTGTGTGAAAAAGGATGAGTTTTTTTTTGTTCTCCTTCATATAAGCTGCATCTCATGTTATATGCCTTTATTTGAGGTGTTTAAACATAAAAAAGTACACAACTTGGTAGGTCAAATCATGTCACATGTGAAGGAAGTTAGGTAATGAGTCGAAACATGTCGAATAAAATAGTTGATTAATTACTTCTGTTGTGTACGTTTATTAGTTGGTGAAACTTCCTTTTGTCTTTCATTATGTAAAATTTTAAATTCACAAGCCTTAGGCAATGCTTATTGTGCTAACATCAAAGTATGATAAAGTCCATTTGTAATTCAATGACAATTTAGTCCTTAATATGTTTAAATAGACATGTAAATTTACAATTTAGATAGCTAATAACTCAAAGCACGTTGTAAAGACCCACTCGAGATGAGTTCGATAATTTTAAAGTCGGGGCTAAGCCAACGTGAATAGTGAGGTAAGCTCTGTGGGTATATAAAATAAGCACATAACTCGCATTATTTCTTTCATATATTTTTGACTTTATAAAAAAGCAAAAACTTTCGCCACTTCCACTTGTCATCTTTGTTACTTCCTTCTAATTTCACTCGACTCTACCGACTCTCATCTCCAGCAACTCCTCCCTAACACCCATCGATCCAGAGTTCAAGCTCCAATGTACCATCATATGTCTACATGCAAGCTCCATTGCCTCCACCACTATTCCTGTTCTTCAACTCTTCTTCCTAGATCAATTTGAGCTACCTTGTCCTATATTTCACCTTTTCTTTTGATTTCAAGTCACCTTGTCAAGCTAGTATTATTGAGCTTGAGTCAAAGCTAACCTTACAACTTTTAAAAAACTCTACTTCTAATTCAATATAAAACCTAATCGTTAATCAATTACCTAGATGCATTATACAAATAAACACGGATACACATTCATAACATATTATAATACTAGAAATACTAATACATAAATTTATAGTAATGTGATGTAAGCATTTGATTCCTCTCTAATAAAAATCTCAGTTTGAATATTTCTTTACGATCTTTTGGCATAGGCTCTGAAAGGCCAACCACTCAAACAAAATTTGGGATTTGTTTGATCTTGTTTGCAGGATAATTATTTGTCCCTTTGAGTTCACCGGTAATGGGCTCTGAATCCAAAAAAAAAAAATAAAAATAATAATAAAATTAATAAATAAATAAATTCTCATTAATAATCAAATGGGTCGAGGGCCATAATTAATCTTTGGGCTGGGGTGGTCCATAAAGGAGGCCCACGTTATAGGTTTTCTGTGCTCCTCATCAGTCATCACACTTATAGTTATAGAGTTATAGGCTTATAGCTCCTACATGGCTTATGCCTTATGGCTTGACCTCTTATGCATAGATCATGCACGTAAAAGAAACGCGTAGAGTGGAACCAACTTTTTAATATAAAATTTTCTTATATAAAAAAAACACCTTATTTTAGTAAACTTAATTTTTTTTTTTTTTTTTTAGATTTTAGAGTAAACTTTTCTGACTTTCGTTGCATTTGTATAAAAAGAAACTCAATGATATTAGCTTTCTCAATTATATAAATATAATCTATGAGATTATAAATTTAGTTCAAACCTACACGAAATTAATCTATGCTTCATTCATATACATAAACTTTTTGGGATTTTCTTGTTTGTGATCGAGTGATGATCCATCACATAAGGATATAATTCACCTACGCGTTAGCTAAAACACAAAGGAAAAGCACAGGTTTAAATTCATTTGGAATAAGTAACCCCCAAAGAATCATTAAGTTAGACTTTAATTTAAGATTAGATATTTTCGTTTTTGACCATTATATTTTGGTTAAGTTAGACTTTAATATAAGATTGGATATTTTCGTTTTTAACCATTATATTTTGGTTAAGTTAGACTTTTATATATTGGTCAAAAGGTAATTTACAATCTGTAATTGAAGCCACACCAAGTCACCAACACGATATAAACTTGAATTTCTAATTTGTTATTAGAAATATACCCATTACAATACATTTAAAAGATGATGTTACATCTTACCACAAGCAATTAATGCACCAATATATCACATAATCATCATAGACATATATGCACACAATTGAACTTAGGTTGTTACCTTATATATAACTCTGTTATGCCTACACTTGGTTATTCAACCACCGCAGCCCTCCATTGATTAATTTAATTACATGTGGCCATAATATATTCTTGCTAGAATAACATAAATTACACACACGGTTAGAGATGATGGCGGTCAAAAATTACATATATATTGTTGTACATGTGATTATATTGTGGCTAGTGAATGGTTGAAACAATGCCCGCAATGGTTGGTAACGAATGAACATGGTTGGTGTTTATGTCATAGACACCCACAAATATTGCTTCCAAGTTTCATCATGGGTCATCATTCTTGAAAGGTTTTAGTGGGTTTATATGCTTTAAACATGTTTAAGAGTGTGATATAAAAATAGTGTAAGCCTACAAGTGCTTACCCTATTTTCCGAGCATTAACTAATATTTTACATAGATTTAGTTGCTAAACTTTTTATGTTTATGAAATGGAATCACTACTACAGAAATGAGCAAAAACCGACCAAAATTTATGACCAGTAAAAATAGTCGCAAAATTAGCGACTGTATAGCGACCAAAATCAAGTAGTTGCAAGTTTCGCGACCAAAACAAACTTGGTTGCAAAATTAGTGACCAAAACAAAATGGGTCGTAAACGACTAACACAAAAGGGGTCGCAAAATTAGCGACCCATTTTAGTTCAGTCCCACGACGGTGGTAAATATTGTAACCGAAATTGTTTTGGTCACCAATACGGTCGTTAATTTCAATAAATAATAAAACAATGAACTAAATTCTCAGTTGGTCGCAAAAACGATCGCAAATACAAGAACCATAATTTATTTGGTTGCAAATACATTAGCTACTTTTCACTCATAATTAAAATAGAATAAAAAATATATTGGTTTGAAAGATGGTTGCAAATATAGCTCCTGAAATAGTTTTCATCATAAGTCGTCGGTTATCAAAAATAAATAAAAGGTAATTTGGTCGCAAAAACGGTGGTAAATATATGCAACCAAAATATTTTGGTAACCAATACGGTCGTTAATTTTATAAAATAAAAAAAAACAAACTAAATTATAAGTTGGTAGCAAAAACGATCGTAGGTATAGCCACCATAATTTATTCAGTCGCAAATACAATAGCTAGTTTTGACAAATAATAAAAAAATAATATAGACAATAAATTGGCCGGAAAGATGGTCGCAAGTATAGCTACCGAAATTGTTTTGGTTGTAAGTTATTATTTTTAAAAATAAATAGGTAATTTGATCACAAAAACAATGGTATATATTGCAATCGAAATTGTTTGGT
>CM046037.1:21717438-21727438 GCA_025215565.1 Flaveria ramosissima | reverse complement strand
TATTAATATTAAAATGTCATTACATCAAACAAGTAGAAGTCTTAAATTGAAAACTTAAGTTGTAATAACATGACATTGTTTTTAACATAAGCAAATGATTTTAATCGGCAGCGGAATTTGTCCCAAAGGTGGTATCCAAAATTAATAGGTTTGCCGTTAAAACCCTTTTCATTCCCATGCATGCCTAATCTCCTGAAAAACATACCCAAAAGTTTATCAGCAAAAAGCTGGTGAGTTCACAGGTTTATACAAAAGGTTATCATAATTTTCTTTTTATGAAAGACATGATTATTCTGAAATCAACCCCTGGATCGTCAAGGACTAGCTAGGTCCACTGACTATGATCGCAACCAAGAGCCCCATAATCAAACCAAGACACAAAATCCCTCAAATCCTTACAACATATTTTCTCTCTGTACCGGACCGGTGGCAACCGATCCTGAGGGGCGGTTGTCAAACCCAATAGATCTACCAATATATCCTGTGGCCCTCCAAGGGTTAATGATTATGTAAGAGGGTAGCCATGCGCAAATATAAAACAATTCAAGGCCATCATAAAGATCACGCAGTTATTCCATAATCATATCATAAACAAAAAGCGTTATAGCATGTTTTTTCCCCAAAATAGTTAAATAAAACATTATTTAAAAATAGGGGCTGTGAAAACTCACCTTCAAATGTGACAAGGAGATAATCTAGCAAAAATCAAGCCCGGAAAATAAACGACCAATTAACGCCCTAAACAGAAAGGATCTATTAATTGTCGAGTAATAAGTCTAATACGTAAGTGTTTACCCAACTAACTAGACATATCTTAAAATCCATTTTTTTAAAGACCCGTTGGTGACTTTCGGTTTAGTTTAATAATTTATATTATATGTGACAAATATTTATTAATTAAATCAACCATTTAATCCCTTAAACAACAATCACAATAAACACACAAAATAAACACGTGAAAGTATATAAAAATATAACGCAAAATTTACTAAGTTATGTATTATATAAACAAACAAACAAACAAATAAACGAATATATGATTAAAAAAACAAACACATAAATAAGTAATTATGATTTTATAATAATATTTTATTTAAGTTTTAGTAATTAGATATATTCATAATCTTATTCTAGTAAAGAAAACTATCTCTTATATTATTACCTTATAAATATTACTTTATTCAATACAACTCAACTTTTATTATTCTTTTTAACAAATAATTATATTTTCAGTAGTATAATATATATGAAACTATTTTAGACAAGTTTTATTATAAGAATATGATGTATTATGTTTTGCCCAAATTTCACCCATATACGGTGATTTTTAACCCGAAACCGCACGGTTTTATACACATAAACCGTACTTCAACCCATACATTTCTTATGACCATTTTATATGTCTAAATATAACTCTTTATACCAAAAACCTTCTGAAAATATTTTGTTAAAAATCAGTTACAAAACAGTCCATTAATTTTACCCGAAATTGTCGGTTTTCGGCTTTTTCGCGCGTATAAAGTCATCACCAAATATCTTGCTTGTTATGGGTTTGTTATATACTTAAAAACATAAGTTTTTAACTTTAATCACTTTAATATTTCTGTCCAAAACCGGACTTGTGAGAAATTATTGTTTTAGACCTGAAAACACCGTTTTGACGCGTTTTAAGACGTAAAACGTTTATGAGATTAAACCCAATCATCCAAACTTTTATTTTCAGTAAAGTTACTAACTTTTAACTATATTTTATATGTTTTAAAGTTATTTATCCAGATATTACAAGGATATTTGTCTTCTCAATTAAATTTTATGGAAAGATTCACTAGTGGTCATGTCCCATCAACACTTAAGTACCATTAATTTGTAATTTGTTTTTATCCTTTTTTTTAAATCAAATGTGAATTAAAACCTCAGAATCTCCAGATCATGATTAGCATATACATAGATCATTTCAATCATCTCTAAACATAAAAGTGAAGAACAAATCAAGAACAAATGTGTAAACCATATATACATACATATACACGATTTCATACATACATACATACATAGTTCAAATCATAGATTTTATCTTATGTTCTTAGTTTTCATTTCAACAAAACATACTTAAAAACCAAAAGATTTCAGATCATGATCACTATTATTCATGAATCATCTCAATCCTTTATGAAATCAAAGAGCAAGATGGGTTCATGAACATCATTCATGACTATATGCATGTATAACCCGTTTTCATTATTTTTGATAATCTCTTTTGGAGATGGGTTTCTTATGATGTTCATAACCACAAATCAAAGTTTGATCATCTTTCATGCAAGAGAAATCATCAAAATAAACAAAGATTTTCAACATCAAACGCACACACACATTTACACACTCACGGTTCACACACACATATACATTCTTTTTTTTAAAACCCTTTTTCCATGTTTAAAAACCATTGTTGGTACCTTGGATTTCAAGAAAATCTAGTTGTTAGTAAATAAAGCTTGCAACAATCATCCAAAAAGTCATGTTGCATGAGATTTTTAAAGAATCAAAGCTTACCCAAATGATGAACAACTTCAAGATTTAAGATGATTTCTTCTCCTTGGAGTTGGATTTATGCATCTCTTGCATCAACTCACTAAGGGATCCTTGAAATCAGTTGTTCAAGGCTAGAATAAGCTTGAAAAAAAGAAAAGATGAAGATGGTGATGGTGTGTGGTCGTAGGTTTAGAGAGAAGAAGGAGAGAAGAGAGGTGTTTTAGTGAGAGAAAATGATGTTAAGTGTGTGTAAAAGATGGAGTGTTGGGTGGGTCTTATATGGATGTCCAAATGTGATTAGATTAGTCTAATCATGTAATTAAGTCTTAAAAATAGCTGGTGGATCTCTATGTGAGATGCCACCGGGTGTAAGGCGGGTGTCGGTCTCGTTAATTTTATTTGTAAAAATCTTAAACGTTCGGATTTTTACACGAAAAATTTCTATAAGATAAGAGTATTAATTTGAAACTTTCCAAGGGTTCACAACATTAAATAATAGTGAACAAAAGTCAAAAATAGTAATACACACGGTTTAACACAACAAGCATCCGACTGAACGTTGCATCAAGGCAACTTTTAAAAAGTCTTAATTTTATGCGATCAAGGTAAATAATATTAATAATTATTTTTCATGAATAATAACATTTTCACTTAAGATTCATTATATTATAGAAAATCAAAATATAATGACCAAATTTATTTAACCGAATTATCACCAACGTTCGTTAAACGTTTTATCGTTACACGACCCGGTAATTCTCAAAATTACCAATTATAAACTTTACTCACAAATGGGCTTTGCTAGACCTTAAATGACCATAATTATCATAAAATTAAGTCTTATGATGCCTTTAATTATTTTATCTCATTTTGTTAACGTACGGATATTGACCTGAAAATACGGGATGTCACAATCTTCCCTCGTTTAGGAAATTTCGTCTCGAAATTTAAGCTTTAGTTCCAGATTCTGATCTAGATGGAAATAGATGAGGGTACTTGTGCTTCATTTGATCCTGTCATTCCTAAGTGAACTCGGGACCACGCCTAGAGTTCCATCTTACCCATACCAACTTAACCAGACTCTTTCTAAGTTTCTGAATCCTATCGTTCATAATCTCAACTGGTTGGTGAAATTTAGTTTGTCATCGATACAAACTTTTTTTTAGGTCGTATAACTAGAGCTTTATCAGCAAGACACTTCTTCAGATTGGATACATGGAACACATCGTGTATTCCACTAAGCTCACGAGGTAACTTAAGTCGATATGCAATAGGACAAATCACACTATAAAGGTCTGATATAACGGGGCTAAGCTTTCCTTGCTTTCCAAAATGAACAATTCCTTTCCACGACAAGATCTACACATAAGTTCTGTCTCCAACCTGGAATTCCAATGGTTTCCTTCGATTATTCGCATAACTCTTTTGCCGACTCGCGGTGGCTTCTAACCTCTTTCTGATTTGAACGGTCTTGTTTGTAGTTTCTTGGACAATCTCAGGTCCAGTCAATTGTTTCTCTCCAACTTCCGCCCAGCAAAACAGCGAGTGACACTTTCTTCCATCTAAGCTTCAGACGAAGTAGCTTTGATACTACTGTGATAACTGTTATTGTAGGAAAACTCGACTAACGGCATATGAGTATCCCAATTTCCTCCAAAGTCAATCACACAAGCTCGCAACAGATCTTCCAACGTTTGAATAGTTCTTTCACTTTGGCCGTCTGTTTGCAGATGGTAGGCAGTACTCATGTCCAAACGAGTACCCAAAGCTTGATGTAAGGATTGCCAAAACCTCGAAGTAAATTGAATGTCTCTGTCAGAGATTATCGAGATCGGTACTCCATAACGAGATACCACCTCTTTGAGGTAGATTTTGGTTAGCTTTTCCATCCGATCCGTTTCCTTAATGGGTAGGAAGTGAGCAGACTTAGTCAATCTATCGATTATTACCAAAATAGTGTCATGACCACTAGACGTTCGGGGTAACTTTGTGACAAAGTCCATTGCTATCCATTCCCATTTCCATTGAGGAATCTCTAGTTGTTGAAGAAGTCCTGACGGGTTCCGGTATTCAGTCTTCATCTTGCACACGTCGAGCATTTACCGACATAGGCTGCTATATCACTCTTCATATTGGGCCATCAATAATGTTCCATCACATCTTTGTACATCTTATCCGACCCGAGGTGAATTGAATATTTAGATCTATGGGCTTCATCTAAAATTAATTCTCGTAGGTTTCCAAAACGTGAAACTCAGATTCGGTCCATGAAGTACATTACATTATTGGTTTTAGGCACTAACTCCTTGACCATGCCTTTCAATCCTTCATTCTTAAAATTTTCATCTCTTAGAGCTTCGACTTGAGCATCACATATTTGAGTATCAAGACCTGAATGAATAGTCAGCTCCAAAGCACGGACACGCTTAGGCTTATAATTCTTCTTTCTACTCAATGCATCGGCCACAATGTTGGCCTTGCCCGGATGATAGCGGATCTCACAATCGTAATCATTTAGCAACTCTACCCATCGACGTTGCCTCATGTTAAGCTCTTTCTGATCGAAGATATGCTGAAGACTCTTATGATCCGTGTAAATAACACACTTCATACCATATAGGTAATGCCTCCAAACCTTGAGTGCAAAAACCACCGCTCCCAACTCTAAATCATGAGTGGTGTAGTTCTTCTCATGCACCTTTAATTGTCTAGATGCATAGGTTATGACCTTATCTTTTTGCATCAACACACAACCAAGATCTAAACGGGACACATCACAATACACAACAAACCCTTCCGTTCCTTCAGGAAGAGATAGAATAGGAGCACTACATAACTTCTGCTTTAGTAACTGAAATGTTACCTCTTGCTTATCAGTCCAGTCATACTTTCTATCCTTCTGAGTCAACAGCGTTAACGGTTGTGCTAACTTCGAGAAATTTTCAATGAATCTCCGATAATAACCAACCAATCCAAGAAACTAACGCACCTCGGTCGGGGACTTGGGTTGCCTCAATCTTAGCCGGATCTACATGTATGCCTTTCTCATTAACAACATGTCCAAGAAATTGAACTTCTCGAATCTAGAATTCGCATTTCGAGAACTTTACATACATTTCTCTTTCCTTAACGTCTCCAAGATGATCTTCTGATGTTGTTCATGATCTTTCTTGCTTCTTGAATAGACTAGTATATCATCGATAAATACTATTACAAACTTATTTAAGTAAGGTTTTCATACTCTATTCATAAGATCCATGAACACAGCAGGCGCATTTGTCAGGCCAAATGGCATAACCAAAAACTTGTAATGGTCGTAACGTGTCCTGAATGTTATTTTTGGAACATCTTCCTCAGCTATCAATAGCTGGTGATAACCTGATCGCAGATCAATCTTCGAGTAGAAACTAGATCCTTGAAGCTGATCAAACAGATTGTCGATTCTTGGTAATGGGTATCGATTCTTGATAGTGAGTTTGTTCAACTCTTGGTAATCGATGCACATTTTGAATGACCCGTCTTTCTTTTTGACAAACAAGACTGGTGCTCCCCATGGCGAGAAGCTCGGTCTTATATATTCCTTATCCAACAATTCTTCTAATTGCTTGGACAATTCTTGCATCTCTGAAGGCGCTAATTTATATGGTGATCGGGCAACAGGAGCAACTCTAGGTACCAAATCAATTTGGAATTCAACCTGTCTAGATAGAGGTAATCCTGGCAGATCGTCAGGAAAGACATCCGGATAGTCTTACACTATCAGTATGTCCTCAAGCTTTCGCTCCACATTCTTAGTATCCACTGCCTTGGCAAGAAACGTTGGATACCCTTCATGTAAATACTTTCAAGCCTTCATTACATTTACAATCTTCAAAGTAGGTCTCCCTTTATCACCTTAGATAGTCAAAGTTCCACCGTTTGGAATAGGGAATAGGTAGACGAATAATCTTCTCGTAGCATACCACTTCAGCATGATGTTTTGATAACCAATCCATGCCTATGACAATATCAAAACTACCAAGCACAATAGGTAGGAGGTCGATGCGAAAGGAATGACCCTCTAACTACATAGTGCACCCTCTAACTACATCACGTGCCTTAGTTATCTTTCCGTTGGCTAGCTAGATGATATATTTATTATCTAATTTACTATCAAAGTTCTTTGACACAAAAATCATATCGGCTCCAGTATCAAATAATATAGATGCGAAATGGTTGTTGACAAGGAACGTACCAGTAACGACGGACGGTTCCTGCCTTGCCTCCTTGGCATTCATCTCAAACGCCCTGCCCCTTGCACTTAATCCTTTTAACATGGGGCAATCCCTCTTGTAGTGACCTTCAACTCCACATTCAAAACACCTTCGCCCATTTTTCTTGGGTTTCTCAGTCAACCTTACTCGACAATTCTGAGCTTGATGCCCATACTTGTTACACCTTGAACACACATTCACATTGTAGGTACCATCATGATGAAGATTACACTTGCTACACCTTGCTTGTCTCCTTGCCTCCGACAAATTCGCAGCATACATCTTTCCCGATCTAACCCTTTGATTCTTTTGATTGCCATATCGGTTCTTGAAATTTCCAGTCCATTTCCTCTTATTCTTCACGATTCTCTTATTCGTCTCCACAACCTTCCTTTCATTATCCATGGGCTTTTTACTAGTATCCCCTTTCTTAACCAGCACACCTCTCCGAATAGCATCATTAGTCAATGAGTTAGCTAGTGCTGTTGCGCTCTGCATTGTGGTAGGGTTTGATGCTGTAACCATGCCTCTGATCTGGGGTGCCAATCCCCAAATATATCTCTCAATCCTGACGTAGTCTGAAGTCACCATTCGGGGTACAATTCTTGCCAGATCATTAAACCTGGAAGTGTAGGCTCTAACTTCTGCACCTTCCATAGTCAGATTCCAGAATTCAGTCTCGAAGCTCATTGCGAGGACAGTACTCCTTAAGCAACATTTCCTTTAATTGGTCCCAAGAGAGACCAAACGCAACTTCCTCTCCTAGGTTCTGAACTTGTGAATTCCACCAACTCAGTGCTTCATCTTGGAATGAACATGTGGCATACTTCACTTGCTGATCAGCAGAACAATTGCTGATTGCCATCACGGATTCCATCTTCTCTATCCATCTAATAATATCAAGATGACCTTCAGCTCCTGAAAAGATTCGTGGATTACAAGCTTGGAATGTCTTGTAAGTACATCCCTGAGCTTGACTCCCAGAGGGATTTCCAGTAGAAGTGCCTCCACTAGAACCACCCATGGTGCCACGTCTTCTACCACGCTCAACATTTGCGTCATGTTGTTCGAGTGCAAAGTTGACATGTTGGGATATCAATTGTGCTAACTCTTCAGCAGTGATAGGTAAACCAGTACCTCTAGCACCAGTGGTATTTCGCGTGTTAGGTGCCATGAATTATCTTCTGTTACGTATGAAACAAAAGGGAATAAATGACATACACGAAATACTATCAAAATGCGTAATAATAATAGGCATACAATCACAACATTTCTATAATCACGTCATTAATAAAAATCTAACACCATTTTGATGATTTTAATGTGAGAGATATTTAGTTCAAAATACATGTGATCCTCGTAGTCAGTATTGGAGTCATGGATCGGAATGAACGGGGTTCGAGAAGGCATTTGTGACACAAGAATATCCGTACTAAGTTTTCAAATTAAAGGCATCTATACTTAATTCCTTTTAATGAACAATAAACATAAACATCATTAATTTAATGCATGCATGACAAGTAACACTTGGGAATGAAAAATGTTTTAACTTAAAATCATTTTTGGTTATAGTCTAGATTTTCGAAAAACATTTTCTAGTTCGCTATAATCGTTGGCTCTGATACCAACTTCTGTCACACCCCGAAAAGCGCACCGGAAGGGCACGCGTGTGACGGAGATAACGGAAGTTGGATTATTACAACAATTAACAAGCAAACATATCATGAATACCATCGTTAAATATTAATATTAAAATTTCATTACATCAAACAAGTAGAAGTCTTAAATTGAAAACTTAAGTTTTAATAACATAACATTGTTTTTAACATAAGCAAATGATTTTAATCGGCATTGGAATTTGTCCCAAAGGTGGTATCCAAAATTAATAGGTTTGCCGTTAAAACCCTTTTCATTCCCATGCATGCCTAATCTCTTGAAAAACATACCCAAAAGTTTATCAGCAAAAAGCTGGTGAGTTCACAGGTTTATACAAAAAGTTATCATAATTTTCTTTTTATGAAAGACATGATTATTCTGGAATCAACCCCTGGATCGTCAAGGACTAGCTAGGTCCACTGACTATGATCGCAACCAAGAGCCCCATAATCAAACCAAGACACAAAATCCCTCAAATCCTTTCAACATATATTCCCTCTGTACCGGACCGGTGGCAACCGATCCTGAGGGGCGGTTGTCAAACCCAATAGATCTAGCAATATATCCTGTGGCCCTCCAAGGGTTAATGATTATGTAAGAGGGTATCCATGCGCAAATAATAAAACAACTCAAGGCCATCATAAAGATCACGCAGTTATTCCATAATCATATCATAAACAAAAAGTGTTATAGCATGTTTTTCCCCCAAAATAGTTAAATAAAACGTTATTTAAAAATAGGGGCTGTGAAAACTCACCTTCAAATGTGACAAGGAGATAATCTAGCAAAAATCAAGCCCGGAAAATAAACAACCAATTAATGCCCTAAACACAAAGGATCTATTAATTGTCGAGTAATAAGTCTGATACATAAGTTGTTTACCCAACTCACTGGACATATCTTGAAATCCATTTTTAAAGACCCGTTGGTGACTTTCGGTTTAATTTAATAATTTATATTATATGTGACAAATATTTATTAATTAAATCAACCATTTAATCCCTTAAACAACAATCACAATAAACACACAAAATAAACATGTGAAAGTATATAAAAATATAACGCAAAATTTACTAAGTTATGTATTATATAAACAAACAAACAAACAAATAAACGAATATATGATTAAACAAACAAACAAATAAATAAGTAATTATGATTTTATAATAATATTTTATTTAAGTTTTAGTAATTAGATATATCCATATTCTTATTCTAGTAAAGAAAACTATCTCTTATATTATTACCTTATAAATATTACTTTATTCAATACAACTCAACTTTTATTATTCTTTTTAACAAATAATTATATTTTCAGTAGTATAATATATATGAAACTATTTTAGACAAGTTTTATTATAAGAATATGATGTATTATGTTTTGCCCAAATTTCACCCATATACGGTGATTTTTAACCCGAAACCGCACGGTTTTATACACATAAACCGTACTTCAACCCATATATTTCTTATGACCATTTTATATGTTTAAATATAACTCTTTTATACCAAAAACCTTCTGAAAATATTTTGTTAAAAATCAGTTACAAAACAGTCCATTA